>SKCR01014182.1:0-56485 GCA_019454045.1 Zanthoxylum bungeanum | reverse complement strand
TAAGCCACCTGCTAGTTACGTGCTAACTCAATCAGAGAGAAAATCATTTTGTGATTGGCTGAAAATGGTTAAATTTTCTGATGATTATGCATCGAATATTGGACGTTGGGTCAGAGATGATACAATAACGGGGTTAAAGAGTCACGATTGTCATGTGATTCTGGAGATTCTCCTTCTTGTTGGCATTCGACCTTATCTGCCACCGAATGTATGCGACATCATACTTGATCTATGTGGCTTCTTTAAATTATCATGTCAGAGGACATTAACCATATCTGTTATTGACGAAGTTGAGCGAGGAATCGTGATAATCCTATGCAAGCTGGAGCGAATATTGTCACCCCATTTTTTTTGATGTGATGGTACATCTGGCTGTGCATTTACCGGCTGAAGCTAGGAATGGAGGTCTTGTCCATTACAGATGGATGTATCCCATTGAGAGGTACTATACAGTTTTAAATATTACATTCTTAAATTTGATTGTGCATTAAATTTATTATTAATACGAATTTGTTGTCATATCTGCAGGGCTTTGGGACATTACAAACAATATGTGAAAAATAAGGCCCGACCTGAAGGGTCAATAGCAGAGGCTGTTTTAATAAGTGAGGCAATAACATTTTGTTCGATGTACATGCAGAATATTGAAACTCATTTTAATCGTCGGCCACGAAACTATGATGGAGATGCAAGTAATAAGCAAGATATCACAGTGTTCCGTCAAAATTGCAGACAGTTTGGAGCAGTAGGTGTCAAATTACTAACATTTGAGGAAGCTCAATGTGCGCATTGGTTTATATTGAGTAATTGCGATGAAGTGCAACCATATTTAACGTGAGTCTTATTGGTGCATAAATGTATTTTTATTGTCGTACATTAACGTAACTCATTTTTTGTAGGCAACATATTACCATGCTACAATATGGTGGTGACCACAACGTTGATGGAAGACACAAAAAAGAATTTCCTAAATGGTTTGAGACAACTGTAAGCCCTAACATTGTCTAATTATTTTTATCCTAACAGAAAATATTTCAGTTTGTTATATTAACACATAAATATTATCATGTGTTAGATAAACAATCAAGTGTAAAATGGTCAACTGGACTCGTCCTCTTCGTTAGTGTTATTGGCATATGGGCCTCAAAAGCAGGCTTACGAATACAGTGGATGCATTGTGAATGGAGTTAGATTTCATACCGAGCAGTGAGATGTTTCACATGTAACCCAGAATTATGGAATTGTAGTCCCAGAAGAACACGACTCAGATATTATTGACTTCTACGGAGTGTTGTAATCAGTATTTGAGTTGATATACAGACCCAGACAACGTATTGTGCTATTCGAATGCAAGTGGTTTGACACAAATGCCAGAAAAATGAGAATTCAAGTTAGTAATCATCTAACGTTAATTAATGTTCAATGTTATTGGTACAAGAATGATTCATATATTTTTTGTACCCAACCACGGTCTGTGATATATATATCTGATCCAAAGCTATGAAATGGATGGATGGTAGTAGAAAAGTTACAACATATGGGCATTTGGGACACGCATGAAAAAGATAGTGTTGAAATATCAGATGAAGCACAAAAAGTCTCTGACAACTTTGAAGTTCCTGAACAGATATTTCATTTACCAAATGTCACCATTCCTGAAAATATCACGTTAACTCGAGAAAATACAGACGTTGAGATAATTCCTCATTCTCAAGTTAGCGTGGAAGCAGCAAATGAAGAAGAATTCGACACTGAAGATGACTTCGAGTCCAGTCACAAATCCTCAAATACTGAAGATAATAGTGACTAATATAGTTAGTATATGATGTGATGGATGAATAATTTTACTATTATAATGGATGGTTGTTGTTGTTTTGAATTATTATCATCATGGATGATTGGTTGTTGTTGTTTTGAATTATTATCATCATGGATGATTGGTCTTGTTGTCATGAATTATTAGTATATCATGGTTGAATGGTTGTTTTTGTTATTATTAATATAATTTATTATCATATTATTATTATATTATTATTATTATTATTATATTATTATTATTATTATATGTAACATTTAGCGTCGAAAAACAAATCGAAGCTAAAAGACTGACATTTACCGTCGAAATACTAAATCGACGCTAAAATCATAACATTTAGCGTCGAAATAAATTAATCGATGCTAAAGGTTAGTCTTTTAGCGTTGATTAAAAATCGACGCTAAATATAAAAAAATTAAATTTCCCTCGAAAAAATTACCTTATTTTTTCAGTTAACCACCACTGTTTTAGCGTCGAAAATGTCGACGCTAAAATAAATCAATTTTGACTCTAAAGGGTTATTAAAATCCCTAATTTCGGTTTCCCCTCATTCTTCTATGCTTCACCGAATTGCTACTTCCATCATTCTCTCTGATTCACCAGCAACAAGTGTTCAACTCTCATAATTTGGGATACGCAAGAATCAAGGTAATGGGTTTCCCCTCATTCTTCTCTATTTTTATTTTTTAAAGTTGGTATGTTTGTCGTAGTTGACGTTATATCATTCTTCTTCATGTTGTCTCAGCTGGGTTCTGGTTAATTATTTGCCTGATTTATTTATTAATATTATTTTATGTGCTTGTGTTGGTGGTGAGGACTAATGGGTTTTGGAGGAATTGGTTCAATTGATAGTTCATTAGACTGTTAATTGTAGTCTATTTCAGTATAGATTATGTTAATATGTGTTGCTCTCTGCTGCCATTTTTTTGTTCCTTTCTCGGGCCTTAGACCTAAATGATATAGAAAAGAGTGGGTCTTTTGAACTTGTGACTGGAGAAAATAGAGCTTCATCTCAAGCTTTGAGTAATGCCAATAATAGGCAGTCTTAGTGAGATAACAATTGTTAAGAAACCTAAGTGACATTGTCTAAAATTGTTCTTTTGTGCTTTCTCCTTGACGTTTTATTGATTTTTGACCAAATGGAAGTCGTGGCATTATTCCATTTCGCTGATGTTGATATTGGAAGTGTTTACTTTCTTTTCATCAAAAGTAGATGTGTCAATGTGTCTGTGTGGATAGCATTATTCCATTAAGTTATGGATGTGAAAATAAGATTAATATTTCATGACATGTTTCGAGTGCTGTAAAATCGATTTTGATACAAGTAGCTTGTTGATTTGAGTGCTGTTACTGTTACCACTGAAATCCAGGAAGAGATATTTAAGAATATGGGTGCTGGAGCAGAACAGCAGCATGAACCATAAAGTATTTAGGTCTCGAATTTTGATTTTGATTTTAATTGATTGGTAGTTCGACCGTGAAATTTTTTTGTTTTTGTATTTCCGGAATATGAGTGTGCGACTTGTTCTAATTGATCTTATTGATAGTACAGATAATGGGTCTGTCGTCTTGATAGAGATGGTTATACCCCGTCGGACATTCATTAACATCATTATGATTATTTTTTTTTTGTCATTGATAGTGTCTGAATTGTTATTTTGCAGATGACACGGGGCAATAGCAGACGGGCTAATGAGACTCCATCTACATCTGCAAGGACAGATGCCCATGTTGGAGTCTCTCCTAGCACAAGTGACTCGAGTACAGCGAATGGTCGAGGACCCACCCGTGGCCTGGGGTTGGTTAAGCACGTTAAGGCTCACGGCCGTATCCGGATTGAGATATCAGATGATGGACAAAGACAAATTGGACAACATAATTCAGCGTTTACTACAGCCATAGGTGCTGCAGCTCGATTTAAAGCTCCTCAAAACTATGGTTCTTGGAGAAAGATACCGTGGGAGACTAAAATCAACCAACTTTTCCCTTCACTACTTGTGAGTTTCCTTACGGTATTAAGTTTTCGATATTGTTTGTTAGTTAAAATTTTTATTTTATACTCATTTTTACTTGGTTGCTATTCTTGTAGGAGTGGTTCGACTTCGATCTTACCAAAGTTAATGTCCAACGGTATATTATCTACCACATGGGGAAAAGTTATAAGGATTATAGGATAAAAGTCATGAAATCAATATTCGACGAACATGGACCTTCAGATGCTCCACAACATAAGCATGATTTTATAGAGGAGCAAGACTGTACATTCTTGTGTGAGCTTTAGTCTAGCGAGAAACACGAGGTAAATTTTAAAATAAACAGAAATTTATAATTCTCTTTGTTTTTGGTACTTACAGTGTTATTAAATGGATAATAAATGTCACGCAAATGAGGAGAATCGAAGTCACTTGCGTTTTAACCACCGTGGAGGTTCAAAGCCATTTATCCAACATCGTGTCGATCATTCTGAGGTAAATATATCATAAGCTAAAATTTAACAGTTCATTATTTTTACTAATGTCGAATAATAGTACATGTATTTTCTGTTTTTAGCAGAGTAACACATGTGAGGTGCAATCATTTCCAGATTTTTTCCGAGTGACGTATTACAATGAGAAGAACAAATGGATAAATGAAGAAGTCGAACGCTGCTATGTAAGTTTAAGTTTTTAAAATAAAATAATTATTATTTTAAATTTAATTTTTTCTTTTCAAATTCTAACATTAATTTAATTTTTTTTTTAAACAGAACGAAATGGTAGAGTTCCAACATCAAACTCAAGAGACAGGGTCCGACCCGATACCAGATGAGCAGTTGTCGCAATTGGTTTTCAAGAACCAGACAGCGTAAAATATCGGCCTTGGCACTCATAAGAAGTCGACGTCATTTGCGCGCACTACTGTTTCTTCGGACACTGACTCGTGCCTTCGAGAGCAGCTAGCCACCACCCAAGACGAGCTTAAGAAGACTCAGGAGGAGCTACTACAGGTCAAGGTGGACCACGAGAAGAAGTTGGAGCAGTTCGACCAGTAGATACGGGCGTTTTCTGGGAGATGTTGGAGGCCTCACCCGGTCGGGGTGCATCTGGCTCGAGCTCCCCCACACAGCAGCAATAAATTTTATTTCCATTTATATAAACATTCAGAATAGATAGTTTTAATATAATATGTATTTTTTTAAAAATAAATTTTCATTATAATAATAAAATTATTATTAGAATATTTCCTAATTGTGATATTAATCATGAATTTTTTTTCAAATAATAATATTTTTTAAAAAATTAAATTGAATATTTTAGAGCAAAATTATGTAAAATAATATTTTTTTAAAAAAAATATTTTTAAACTATTTTCGTCGAATTATTCGACGCTAACAATTTAACTATCGCCGCTACAACTTTTAAAATATTATTTTTTTAATTTATTTTAGCGTCGAAACTGAACGACGCTAAAAGTCTCATTTTTAGCGTCGAATTTTTTTCGTCGCAATACATGAACTATAGCGTCAGGAACTCTTATTTAGCGTCGAAATAGATTGGACACAAACTTAGAGTTTTTAGCGTCGATAATCTCTATTTCAACGCTAATTATCGTTCTCGTCCACTTTTTAGCGGCTAATTTTGGCGTCTAAATTGTTCGACGCTATTTAACGTTGGCGTCGAACTTTTATCTTTTGATGTCGATTGTTTTCGACGCTAAAGGACACATGTTTTGTAGTGAAAAGATTGGACGCTGATGGTCCACTTCCTGTAGTGAGAGTTGAAATTTAATAAATGTTAATCACATATAATTTTCTTCATGCAATTTGCAATGTCGTATGACATTATTATTATTTTTCATAAATGCCAAACTCCATGGTCATTTCTTATATTATTTGAAATAATACTATAGATAACCACATTTGAGCTCTAATTTGAATTTCAACCGCTAATTAGTGGCACTCGTCGGATAAATAATTATGAATTTCATTATTAATAAAATTACTTAATACTCTATTTGATTATTGAGCGAATTACACATCAATTGAGATTCAAATATTAAGATCCATAATAAGCGCTAAATTATATAATAATTATTAATATATAATGTTTAGTAATATATACATAGACCCGGCCAAGGTTCCGGTTCGGAACCGGAACCGAACCGGAACCTAACCGGTTCGGTTAGGGTTCCTCCCCTAGCCGAACCGGTTGAACGGTTCCAACCGGAACCGTACAGTTCCGGTTGGAACCGGTTTGATTATACAATAATATATTTTTTTTAATTTTTAGATAATAATTTTATTTGTAATTTAGTGTAATTATGTAATGTAATTTAACGTAATTTGTAATTTACATAATTTTATTTGTAATTAGGTAATTTTATTTGTAATTATTTTCAAAAAAATAATTTAATGTAATTATTTGTAATTTAACTTTTATTTTCAAAAAAAAAAAAAAAAAAAAAAAAAACCGAATGGAACCGGAACCGGACGGTTCGGTTCCGGTTCGGAACCGGATGGTTCGGTTCCGGTTCGGAACCGAACCGAACCGCCGGCCCGGTCTATATATACACAGCTTATTAATCAATCTTAAAAATCTTATATGATAATTAATATATATATAATGTTGCCATTTACTTGTGAATCAGAATTTGTCAATTTGTAAGTGCCAAACTATAATGATACTCGATTGTAATGTTGTTCAATTAAAATGTTACTTTTATCCTTATTATTATTGAAAATTCGAATTTCGTAATCAGTTCTGACCTTATGCGGAATTAACCACAATAAATTAAGACAAGTCCTAATTATTATTTATATGGATTACCAATAAGCACCATTTGTCTAACAACAATAAATCAAAGTAATATAACAATGCAGAAATAAAAATCATCAAAATTAATTTTGTTAACGAAGTGGAAAACTCTTACGAGTAAAAAACCACTCCGGGTATCTAGGCTACCAGCCAAAATCCACTATAACGAGAAAACTCACAGTGATAGTAAAAGAACTATGACAGCAACTTTGCTGACTCTAATACCTCTAGACAGCAATAACACAAAGAACTCATCGAGCTCATACCAAGTGACATTCTTCAGAACCTCTGAAGTCTTTAAGCGGATCAACTCTGCAGTATGTAACGCCGGAACTCCGACTACCAATCTTCCTCCTTGAGACCTCTGAAGGTTTAGGAAATTGAGTTAGGATCTCATCAAAACAGAGTAGACGAATAATCAAAGTAGTCTTAAAGGTGGATTGTCAAGAAAGTTGAAACAAAAGCTCTATATGCTTAGAATAATATGTTTTCAACACTTGTGAATGTGACTCTATGTTTGTTTATATAGGCAGGGCAAATGCAAGAGTTTCCTAGTGTAAAACTGGCTTAAAAACACGCTCAGAATAACCTACTTACGCATAGACGTTCGAACTCCACAAGAACGCGTGACAAACACGCGCTTTTCCGCAAACTCATTCGAATGTGGTCTCGAACGTATCTCGAACGCAAACCCACTGGAATGTTTCATTCGCACGGAAAGATGTGGAATTACCTACAAGTAATAGCGACAAACAATCTCTATTTCCCAAGAAGGGGTGAATTGGGTTATCGCTATAAGTGCGGAATTAAATAAATCTTTGCCGATTTTTAACTCTTATTACCAAATGGGCACTTATGTCGATTTTCTCTATTTCGATTAATAACATATATGCAAATTCTCTAATCAATAAATGTAAATGTAAATAAATTTGCAAATAGTAAGAGTATAGGGAAAGAGAAATACGACACCGCGATTTATAGTGGTTCGGCCAAACGTGCCTCGCTTGAAGATTTCCACTAAAATCGAGTTTCCGTGGTTCACCCGCAACCAAGAGTTTTTAGCAAAGGCACACTCCGAACCTTTTACAATTTTGAGTTTTGTTCGTATGCTCACTCTCAAACCTTTACAACTACCCAAACTAATGGATTTCACAACCACAAGTGTTTTTGTTTGAGAAGGTTTGAAACACACTTGGACACTCACAAATAATAAGAAGATTGTGTGAGTTGCAAATCCAAGTGTTCTAAGCTCACTACTAAATGTATGAAGGTGTAGTGTGTGTGAGCTTGTATGAGTGTTTAAGTATATGAAGGTTTAAGACACTCTTGTATTTGCCTTGGTAGAATATGTATGAAGGTTTGCTTAGTCTCTTGCCAAGCAAAAAATTAGTTGGGGTTCTATTTATAATAAAATGCAAAGCATTCCCCAACAGATGCTGAGATCGGTCTGGGGTTTCCAACGGATACTAACGGCTATATTACCGTTGAACAAGTATACGTTAGGCCGGTATGCTAACCGGTATGAAGACCGGTATGGTTTGGCCCGGTTCCAGAATGTGTGCAAAATGAAAAGCTAGACCGGAATGGAGACATGTATGGATCTCCCTAGTTTCAGTAACTATGCACCATGAAGAGCTAGACCGGAATTGAGACCGGAATGGAGACAAATATGGATCTCCCTAGTTTCAGTAACTATGCACCATGAAGAGCTAGACCGGAATGGAGACCAGAATGGATCTCCCTAGTTCCAGAAAGCATGCATAAGGCTTTCCTTGACCGGTATGGTCACCGGAATGACACCGGTATGCCGGTCTCAGACCAAAATGCAGAGTAATGAAGGTTTTAAGACATTTTATCATGATCCTAATGCATCTAAGTGATTGTGCATGCAATCTTATGAGCTTAGGCACTTGAATATTACAATTCACATTACAAATTAAATCCTAAACTAAGACTTCGCAATATATTCTTCAATTTGCCGCAAGTCTTCAAATTCTCGCTCTTCACCCAAACACGAACATGACACGAACACCACTTATTAGAACGAACACACGAACGCAGCACTAACGCATATATGATATCTTCATGCACAGTTTGTCAAATACCAGTCCAATTACTTCGAGATCTTCAATACTCATTACTACTCAATTGAACTTGTTTTGTTACTGACATTTGTCAAGAAATGTGGAAGTTTGGAATTAACAATTATTATTATTATTTTAAGAAAAAGTTCAGTTTCTAGAACATCTTCAGCTAATTCCGCATGATGTGGGCGTATCGATAATCTATTACAGTATTACACGTTTTTTGTTTACAAAATTACCCTCAACAACGCAATTCCCAAGCTCCCGCAATCCGCATATGCTGCAGAGTACAGATTCGTCCTACTTCCAAACTTTCTGTTTCGCTTATTAAAAAAACGCCTTGGGATTCACTTGGTTTCGAACTCCAACACTTACCAGTTACGGTCCTTATCCAACGACCCTTTTCTCGCCACGTAGGCTCCGCACCCCCAACGGAGCTGACTGCGTTATTTGGCCCCTAATTTGTAGGCCGTTTGTCTTGTTTTTTACGATCTACACTGTTTGCGTTGTCCAGACCCAACGTGTTACGGGTGTATAAATTTTTCACGCCAATTGTCGACCCAACTCAAACTGTTTGGATTTGAAAAAAATTAACTCAGGTTAATTTGATCCGACCCATAAATATTTACAAGTTGAGTTAAGTGTTTGATTTTCAAACTCAATCCATATTTCTTATAATAAAATTTTTATTATTCTTTCTAAAAATTTTATTATTCTTTAAAGTTTTTACTACTATTTTAATTGTTCACTATTTTTATTGTCTTAAAACTTGATATGTATGATATATTTACGGGATATAAAATAACTAGTATTTATACATCAAAATAATTAATACATAAGGAAAAAAATTTCTTTGTTTTTTTTTTGGACCCGCCCCCCTTGAGTTTAATAATACAAATTTCCGATTTCAGGTTTGCAAATCTTCTTGACCTGACCCGTTCGGATTTAATAAAATTCGACCCGACCCTTGAACATCCATACAACAGACCGCGTCACTTATCTTTTTTCGCAATATTACGATTGCTAGTTTCTTCACTATACTATAAATTAATTGACACTCAATTTTTTTATACATTGATATAATGATTTTAGTCGATGTAATTTTAGAAATTTAAGTTTTAATATATGTAATTTGAGAAAATACAAATGTTAGTCTTTTTTGTAAAATATTTCTTTTTGTTAATTTTATTACTTTTCATCTAATTTTAAAATAAATTTTTATTATTTATGAATAATTTTGTAGTATTCAAATTATATAAATTTAAAATTAATAAAAAAAATTAACGATATAAACTAAACCTTATATTTTTAAAATGATAAGAATTAAAGTGTCATCAATGACCATCTTTGCCATTTTTCTAAATCAATATTTAATCATATGGATATAACAATCTTCACAGAAGAAAGCTTGTCCACGCTCCTCTAAGAGAGTGGACTCATAAAGGGCGGTGAATTGATTTTTATGCTCAAATCAATGAATGATGTCATTAATATAGTATATTCTAATGTGGATATTTTAATATTAGTTTTAAATTAAACTAACAATAGTCTCTGTACACAAGTAATACATCAAAAAACACACTCTAAATATTAAAAAAAATTAAATTAAATATCATATTTTTATGTTATAATGTATCTTTAGATGTGTCATTTGATGGTATATTTATTATTGCAATATATATATATTCGAAATTATTCAAAATCTCACCGTTAAATTACCCCTTTCGGGTTTAAGCAAAACATGAATAATCTCCGGCTATCTCAGATTCTTATAAGAACGCACTCCCTGAATTCGAACTCAAAACCTGAAAATCAAATCCTGAATTCTACACCATTAAACCACGCCCCTTAAAAACTTTTATTATTTATTATTTATTATTTATTATTACAATATTGTTAAACTGAAACGATAAAAAATTAGTGATGGAGAATGTAGTTGAATTGAGCTCAGCTATCAAATCCAAAACAACTTTTTTTGGGGGGAAATTATCACTTGTCTCCCTAATGAATTCACTATATATCATTTATGTTATAGTGTTTTCATTATACCTATATACCCCCAGCAATTTTTGGATGACTCATATAAATAAAAATAGATAAATATAGATAGGGAGTCCAAGTGGACCTACTCTGTGAGTGTAGGTATGAGAGAGGCTGCTGGCTCCACCTTCTCGTACTTGTCCAAGCCTGAAGCGTCTCTCTCCGTTAATTCCTCTTTTCTATTTTTAACACTAAAATTTTCCACCTCCACATTTTTAAATTTGCTAAATTTAGTTTCCAAAATATATATATATATATATTTTTAATGAAATTGTCTTATCCCATCTCTCCTTCCATCTTTCATTTCTTGTGAATCCAGGTACGTTCCTCGTGCCATTGCTTTTCAATTTTTGTTCAGCTGGGATTGGACATGTTTAATTGCGCGTAATCGTGATTAAATCTTGAATTATTATTAGTTTTTAATTAAAAAATTGTTTTTTTTTTTAATTAAATCCTGATGTCAAGTATCACTATAATTATAATACATTTACTGGATTGAAACGACAGGCGAGTCTCTATTAATTGATTCATTAAAATTTTTGAGTTATATATTATTTGTTATGGTTTTTTTTCGATTGCTAAATGCTGTAGATTTTCTGCAAATATAATGATGATTTTCTACTTAACGAATGCAGTTTATTTATGAAAATTTAAATTTGGCTCCATTTGTTCATAACAAACTGTAAATGATGTTAGAAAAACGTGCCTGTTAATTAGCTATTGGTCGATATAGTTGGTAAACCGTATATTTTGCGTTCTGAATTTGGATTGCAATGTTTGAAATGTTGAAAATGTTCTTGTAATCACAATTGTCAAGTTAATAGAGGAGCATTTAGTTACCACTTACCAGCTACGTTGAAGCATTTTAAGTAGATTTGTGTTTGTTTGAAAGTAAATTGATGGGGGATTCTGATGATGAAAAGTGAATGCATCAAAGGATTTTGATTTCCGCGACTATCATTTGGCTGGTAGACCTCATGTTTAAATATGCTATTGCTGGAGCTATAATTTTGATCATTGGAAAGCTTAAGCTAATTATTTTGTGCTTTTTAATTCAAGCAATTAGAGTTGAATTCTTCAGCTGCATATGTTGTGAGGAATTTTGTGTGAGATTTCTGGCTCAATTTGTTTTTGGAAATTTATTTATTTATTTGTTTATCTAAATCCATATTATTTGGATTTCAGCATCTTCTGGGCACTCAATACTTTGTAGGAATGGAGGATGGTAAAATCGCTGAAGAGATGCCTCCTCCAGAGTCTTCTTTATCCCGCAAAGCTGATAATGCTTCCAGTGAACTTCCGAAAGACCTAGATACTAACGGAAAAGTATCTGATGAGATGTCAAAGATGGAAACTTCTAAATCACAACCAGTACAAGATGATGCTGATGCCCCGATTGTGGGACAAGATGAAGTTTTTTCAGCAGACAATTTAGTTTCAACTTCAGCAGTTGCAATTGATCAATCAGAGAGAGACCATATGGATACTGTGATGGAAGGTTCTAAAACTGAAGCCATGCAAGATAACTCTAACGGAAAACAATCTCAAGATGATGGTTCTGTGAGTGATAACTTTGTCCATACCTATAACAGCAATATGCCCTCTGCTTCCTCTCCTCAGGTATATGATTCTAGAAATACCCACCATGTCGAACCGTCGGATGAGCTTGCTCTGCCTCATGCAGAGCTTGCAAGTATTTCTGTGAGAGCACCAGGAGCTGTCGACTCTCCTAAATATGTTTCTAATTCTTCTAAAGATGTTTTGAATTCTCCTAAACATCTCGTCAATTCTCCCAAGCATGTTTTTGGTTCTCCTAAACAGTTCGGTTCTCCTAGATATGGTATCAGTTCTCCTAAACGTGCGAAGCAGGGTGATATGAAGATAAGTCTTATTGATACAACAGCACCTTTTGAGTCTGTTAAGGAAGCTGTTTCAAAGTTCGGAGGAATTGTTGATTGGAAAGCCCATAGAATGCAAACTATAGAGGTATATGTCTTTTAGCTTTGTTATTAGATTGACTTGTATTGCTGCTTTTTGTTTATTGTGATTCCTTTACAGCCACTATTTGTATTTTGTTGACCTGTTGTGCTTGCTCTCAAATAATGCTTACTAGTATTTGTTCGTGACATTTTTATTGCTTGTTGCTGCAAAGCTACAACAATAAGTTTGTTTAGTAGTATATAGAAATGGTCTGAGTGAGATATTATACATATAATCGGAGTATGTGTCATTAAATTGGTGAGGAATTGTCAATTACGGTGCAGTGAAGGCGTTGGCTAGTTGCATTTATGAGATGTTTTAAAAGCTATAGAGTATAGAGAAGGTAAAGGAGGGGATAATGCCATATTGGTAGCTTAATGGTGAGAAACTAGGTATTATGAAGGCGGTGATGATAGAGATGATGTCTCAAGCTAATATACCAATAGAGGCCCAAGTTGAATCTTTATGAACCTGTCTTTAGTTTTATTGTTCTCATTCTGAAGGTATTCTTTTTCTTGAAGTCTATATTCACTATAATAGCCTTTCCACTTTACTTTGTCTTTACTGCTGCCAACATTAGAATTAAACTGAACTCCTTGTGGGAACTACATATAGTTTATTTCTGTTTTGAGTCTATCTTCCTAAGAGCTACAGTAGCATCTTTATTATCACATTAATACAAATTAAGGAAACTATCGCTTTGCATATAAGAGTATGTGATTGTCTGCAGCAGCACTTCTGTTACTTGTTGAGGTACGAGTTGTTGTTGCAGTTGCGAGGTCATAGTGCCGGTATGTTTGATGATTGTAGTGACACAAGGGCTAAACATATGCTTGATATCAATATATTATATCAACCAGAAAGAAACTATTCTGTGTCTGCTTATGGAAAATGATTTCATTTGATGTTTACTGTTATATTATTCAAGTAATGTTAAGAAGAAGAGTTCTCAGTTTTTGACTTTTTTGTCAAAAGTTCTATATTCGGAATATTGCCACTTAACTACTTTCTTTTCCATCTTCTTCTTCTTCATGAATGCTTAAAGGGATGCTAATCTGAAGATTTGACTATAAAAGTTGCATTGTATTGCAATGTGCTTCACTAAAAGATTTGTCTTCCACTGTACTTGACTTTAAATTTCTTTTCTGGTCATGTAGAGACGAAAATATGTAGAGCAAGAACTTGAAAGGGCACAAGAGGAGATGCCTGAATATAGGAAAAGATCTGAGGCTGCTGAAGTGGAAAAAAGTCAAGTACTCAAGGAGGTGGACCAAACTAAGAGACTAATAGAGGAACTAAAACTTAATTTGGAGAGGGCACAGACTGAAGAACATCAGGCAAAACAAGACTCAGAACTAGCCAAGCTAAGGGTGGAGGAGATGGAACAAGGCATTGCTGAAGATGCCAGTATTGCAGCCAGGGCACAGCTTGAGGTTGCCAAAGCTAGGCATATAGCTGCAGTTTCTGAGTTGAAAACTGTTAAAGAAGAGGTGGAAGCATTGCGCGAGGATTATGCTTCTTTGATGGTTGATAGAGACATAGCTGTAAAGAAGGCTGAAGAAGCTGTTTCTGCATCCAAGGAAGTTGAGAAAACAGTGGAGGAACTGACTATTGAGCTGATTGCTACCAAGGAGTCCTTAGAGTCTGCACATGCTGCTCATCTGGAGGCAGAAGAGCAAAGAATAGGGGCAGCAATGGCCAGAGATCAAGATTCTCACCTTTGGGAGAAGGACTTGAAGCAGGCAGAAGAGGAAGTTCAGAGACTTACCCAGCATATTCTTTCAGCAAAGGATCTTAAATCGAAACTAGACACTTCGTCAGCCTTGCTACTTGATTTGAAAGCAGAATTAGCAGCTTATATGGAATCCAAATTTAAAGAGGAAAATAATGCAGAAAGATATTCAAATGGTAAATTAGAGGAACCAGAGAGGAAAACTCGTGCTGACATACAAGCAGCAGTTGCTTCTGCAAAGAAGGAACTCGAAGAAGTGAAGCTAAACATTAAGAAAGCTACTTCTGAAGTCAATTACTTGAAAGTGGCAGCAACGTCCTTACATTCAGAGCTTGAAAGAGAAAAATTGGCTCTTGCCACCATTAGGCAGAGAGAAGGAATGGCATCAGTCGCAGTTGCTTCTTTGGAAACTGAGGTGGACAGGACTCGGTCTGAAATAGCCCTTGTTCAGATGAAAGAGAGAGAAGCTCGAGAGAAGATGGTAGAGCTGCCCAATCAACTACAGCAAGCAGCCCAAGAGGCTGACCAGGCCAAGTCACTTGCCCAGATGGCTCGTGAAGAGCTTTACAAGGCAAAGGAAGAAGCGGATCAGGCAAAGGCTGGAGCAAGAACCATGGAGAGTAGGTTACTTGCAGCACAAAAGGAGATAGAGGCTGCCAAGGCTTCAGAAAAGTTAGCTTTAGGTGCTATCAAAGCACTGCAAGAGTGTGAATCAGCTAAAAAGACGGATGATATGGATTCACTTACCGGTGTTACACTTTCTTTAGAGGAGTATTATGAGCTCAGCAAGCGTGCCCACGAGGCAGAGCATCAGGCCAATGTAAGGGTGGCGACTGCCATCTCGCAAATTGAGATAGCAAAAGAGTCTGAGTCGAGAAGCTTGGAAAGGTTGGAAGAAGTCAATAAGGAGATAGCTGCAAGGAAAGAAGCACTGAAAATTGCAATGGAGAAGGCTGAGAAGGCCAAGGAAGGAAAGTTGGCTATAGAACAGGAGTTGAGAAAGTGGAGGGCAGAACATGTGCAACAACGAAGAGCTGGCGAATCTGGTCAAAATGTAAACAACACTAAAAGTCCTACACCAAGCTTGGAGGCGAAGAAAGAATCAAAGAAGTATGACCGCATGCCTTCGGCTGCTGCTGTTAATCATATGACAATCCCAAAGTCATCTGTGAGAGGAAGTAACACTGGAACTGAATCATCTACGGAAACTAAGAGTGCAAAGAAAAAGAAGAAGTCATTGTTTCCAAGGGTTTTTATGTTTTTGGCTCGTATGAGGTCACGAACATCCAAGTCATCATCAACATAAAGCTTCACAACAAGCATATGTAATTAATTTCTGGTGATTTTACCTTTCTTTTTGGCGGGGAACAACTTTCATTGTGACCATGAAAGCTGGATATATGACAGAATTTTACTCAGATGTAAATGATGATGATTGTTCCATGTATGATATTGAATTATACTTTTTTTCCTCACAGAAAAGATAGTCTGGTGGGTGGATTCTGGAGAATGTAATAAATTCGTGATAGCGTTTGATTTGGGGGGAAAAGAGAGAGACCTGTTCTGTGATGTATAGGAATAAATGTTTGAACCAGAACTCCTGAGAAGTTATGCTTGATCTAATGAAAGGATTTGAGGTCTTTGTTACTTATTGAATTGGCTGTAGAATCACTACTACTTTTGTTTTGCATCCGAGATTACTAACTTTATTACAAGCAGTGATAAGCAACTAAGCAAATCACTCTGAAATGAATCTTGTAATTTGAAACCAAAAGGTGAGATGAATGTTACAATTTCCTGGGATTTATCAATTTATAGAACCTGCTCACTTTAACACTGGAAATTCGGAAAAAAAATTCAATCAAAGCAAACCAATAATCTCATTATATGATTTTATACTTTTTTTATAAGGGGGATTTTAATTTTTTAATTTTTATTCATGCCAAGAAGATAATTTCATGCTTCATTGGCTTCCAACGCGTGCTCAAGCTCGTTGCAATATCCTACAATTAAATAATCAAGAAACCATTTTAGTAATTACCGGCATGTATAAATTCTACATAATCAATTTGATGGAATGAGAGGAAGAAGAAGGAATCAGTTGGAAACATGCTGTTCCATCTTACAAAGCATTAAGTGACTTGTTTTTAATATAAATTTTTATTTAAGTAGGGATGGTAACAGATCAGATATGTTACCAGGATGCTAATATTTATATTGGTTCATTCAACTAATGAGTATGAAAAATTATATTTATATTCTACCCTAACGTATCAGGGGCTCCATGCAGGGGTGGACATGAGGATAGTTAACACAGACGGCTGATTGAGGCCCCAAATTTAGGCCAAAATTAGTGGTCTCAAATTTAAGAAAATTAAAACTCATTGTATTAAAAAAATCTAAAAAAATATGGGATACTAATATATAACGTATCCCTTCAATGCCGTATTTTTACATTTAATAATATGGGGTACTAATATATGTATCCAATTCATCCAACTAACAACTATCGAAAATTATACCAATACTCACCCTAACCCTAACCCGTGAGAGTTATGCGTAGATTTTTACAATCCCTAATTTCAAGTGTTGTATATATAGTTCGTCGTTGTGGGAAACTTGCCGAAAATGTTGTCATGCAAGGGCCCCTCCCTTTTCATGTTCGGCAAAAATGCAGATGGAAAACTTGATTCCAAAGTTCCCTTTATGGTACCCAGCTTTCATCCTGAAAGAACTTATGTTACTGTTACATCTTTGTGCATGAGGACCAGAATTCCATCTGTAATTAAAAGTACAGTTTTAGCCTCTTTAAAAGATAGCCATACGCTGCGACATGGAAGAATCAAAGGTCTCATTTATGAAAATCAAGGGGAATTTGATGAAGATTATGGTCTCTGTACTGTTAAATGTGTTAGAGAATTTAAAAGACGGATAAGGAGTTCAGTATTCTTGAAAAGGCCAAAGAAGCTGGCTCTTTAGTTGTGGTGGTAAATTTCTAAATATCCCACTGCTTTTGGTTCAAAATTATACATGTTTCTAGTTTCTCTATTATCAAATGTCAATTCTCGTTCATATTTTTTCTGTGCCTTGATTGAGCTACATGTTTTATATCAATGTCCGCTTAATGCAATGCTCTACAAAACCTTGGAATGCAGAATTTGGGAGTGTTGGGCGAGTGGTGAAGCCACTAATGGAAGAATGGATTAGTTGTTTCGATTCATTCTGAAAATTTATTAAATATGTTTTATAAATTAATGAAAAATTTGATTTATATATGAGATAATTTTAATTTATCATTTTTAAAATGAAAAATATCTTCTACTTTTTGTGAAAATCGAATTTTACACACTAAATCAGTATTATGAATTTGAGCAATTAAGATAACTCCGCAACCAAGATGTGTAATTCAAAATATCATAACCTAAGCTACTAGAGAAAGTAGAAGAGTTTCAATTCAATATTACAACAAAAACTCTAGTAGCCACATTTAGTAATTAGTAGGGTCCATGATTTAAAAGGGAGACAGCATAGTAGAATCATCAGGCAGCAGCAGATACTGTTATTTAGAGGGTGCCCTTTAGCCGGAGCTCGGAGACACCACCATTTCAACTTGACCAATCACATAATGACACATGGCTACTTTGCGGCCTCTGATAGAGAGCAAAGGGCAAGCGCAGTGGCAATCCGCAGACAAAGACATGGTGATCGCTAAAGGACATAATATCATTATCAGTCAATTCAAATTAATGTGGGGGCAATGGCGATCCATCTTGCTGCATAACCCATAATTAATTTTTTTTTTTTTAGTATATTGAAAGTTCAACAGTTCTGACCCTAAAATCCGTTATAATTCAATCAAACTTGGTTTCTTATGAAATCTGCCAAGATATAATATCAACATCTATTTTATTGAGAGTAATTATCTTTTTCTTTATGGTGTAAGCACATTTCAATATCAGTCTGCTCCACTAGAACACTTTCAATTATTATAAACTACATATTAAAACTCATTGGAGATTACAAAATACATGTTACATAATGAGGTGAAAGAGATATAACATTAATTAAATCATATCAATTACATCCCCATATGCTTGAAGGGGATGTTATTGTCTTTCAATAAAAATGAAAATTGCTTAGCCGATTTTTTTTTTTTTAAATAGAATTATGGTGGATGTTGCCTCTTTAGCTTGTGGCTTCTTTCCAAAATCTTGCAGGAAGTCCTTGGTTAGGAATTGGGAATGGACCATACTGAATCCCACTTTGGGGTCCTATCACTTCCCACCTGAAAATACCAACAAAATACAAAATATTCTTGTAATACAACATCAGAAAATTCATTTTCTACATCAAAGTTTATTTAAAAGTTCTGAAGAGAAAAAAAAAAATTGTCAAATCTGGAAGCATTATACAAAATTATTATCAAGATTCAAGTTTCTATCGAATATGATGATGTTGAATAGCAGAGATTTTCAAACAATACCTGAATTTGGAGACCAAATGGTGGGTCATTACAAGCATCTCCAGCTTGGCAAGTTCATTTCCAGGGCAGGCATGAACTCCACTGCCAAATGGCATAAATGTATTGGGTTTCGGCGCAACCTGCATTACAACCATGAAAAAACAAAAGAAAATTTAAAGAAAAATTTCCGAAAGTCAGAGCCATAAACATGTTCTACAAAAATCTTGCCGTAGTGCTTTTAGATTTACGCGTGTACACAAACAGAAAACAAGAAAAGAGAAACACACACATACACATCTTTGCCAACTAGATTGTACCTCAAATCTTGAAGGATCAAATTTCTGAGGATCAGTAAAATATTCTGGACTGTGATGAATGATCCTGAACAGAGGCAGTACCTTCCAGCCTTTTGGAATCAAGTAACCTGTGGTCAATCCCACAGTCAAATGTCATTTTCTAGAAGACAATATATTTGCTCTCTAAAACAATTGGCTGCTCTAATTAATTTCAGGTGTTTCTTTTTTGTCCTAATTATATCCATTTGGGTACCGAAATTTAGAAAATGTGATTTCTTTTACCTTTGTATTCCACATCAGCCACTGCTTCTCTAAAGGTGAAGGATATAATGCTTGCCATTCTTAAGCTCTCCAATATAACCTGAAAGTATTACAAGTCAATATGTTTCTATTTTTTAGTAGCTAATTAATGCCAGAACAATACCCAAACTTGGACAGTTAATTAGTTAGTTAGTTAGTACCTTATATGTAACTGGCATGTTTCTCGTTTGTGTCCAGCTTAAGGGTTGGTTACCGTCTTCATTTAATTTACGGATGGCCTTTTGTTCAGCCTAAAAAGACAGCATCAACAAATCTAATTAATATGTTTCACATAAATATCAAAGATAAAAAGGACAAAAACTTGTTCTTCTAGTTCTAGAGACCCCGCGCTTCTTATAGACAATACCTTTACTGCCTCTAGAAGTTTCGGGTTGTCATGGAGGTACTTGACAATCCATGTCATTACACTTGCTGTTGTATCTTGAGCAGCAAAAAGCACTCCGATTATGTTATCTTCAATTTTATCATCACTCAAAACTTCTCCTTTATCATCTTTCGAGTTCAATAAACATCCCAATAGATCCTTTTCCTTCAATCTCTGCTCCTTCCTTTCGCGAATTATATCTCTCAGAATTTCATTGAGCCTCTTTCTTGCCTAATGTAAAAGCTCAATTTCATTAGTTATGTCAAAATTAAAACTTATCAAGCACATATATATGGCAAATTAATACTTATATATTACTTGCACTAGCTACCTGTAGGGCCTTTTTGTAAGGAGTCCCTGGAATGTTTGTAGGAAATGAATTGTAGCCTTTATCCATTATCAAGTAGTTCTTCTTCAATTCTCCTCTATAATTTTCCTTCAAGTGCCCAAAAATGGTCAGTATGCCAACTTCAAAAGAAAGCTGTAACAAATAGAAGAAGAGACAAGGCCATTGATGAGAATTACATTAGATTTTGCAAATAAGAACAACATTCAAGAAAGCTACAAAAGGGCAGCTTAAATATTAGAAAACCTTTTTCAGTTCCTGAAAGGTGTTAATGACATGCCCCCCGTCCCACGAGTCCAAGGCAGAGACTGCCGCAGCTTCAATATCAGTGACCAAGTTACGAGTTTTTTCAAGGGACAAGGAGCCTTGAACAAGCTTCCTTAGGAGAAGATGATAATCTCCTTGGTGAAAAAAGATTGCTGATGGACCAATTAAACGTTCTTTGCTTTTCGGATATGTTGGCTTGAACAAATGAGCTTGTGTAACCAAAACAAATTTAGCAGCCTCAGGGCTAGCCAGCATAACACATGGGCACCCAAGAATATGAGTCTTGAAAATTTCCCCGTACCTGAACCACCATGATCACCATCACATTTGAGAACAAAGAATGACTTTGACAGAATTTAAGAAAAAAAAAAAGACGAGAGAATTGAAACCTTTTCTGTTTGGCAGCAAAGAAAATATTTGGGTCTTGAGAGTAGAGTTGAAGAGTCTCTCCTATGAAAGGCCAACCCATTGAACCTGGAGGAAGCTTAGCTTTCTTTTGAGGTTCTCTCTTGTCTCTTCTAATTAAGAACGTATATGAAGGTAGAGCAGCAAGCAGAAAGATGAAAACACACAGTAGAATTCCCTCCATTATTATCTCTCCTTTTTTCTTTTTTGATTATTTCAGGAGACGAGTAAGCTGATGAATCACAGTGAAATACAGGCCAATGATTTGCTCTTAGGTGTGTTTTGAGTCATTGGAGGGAGAAACTGAAGGTTTATATAGGGAGAAAATTTTGGAGCGAGGATAAAGACAAAAAACAAATGTAACTCCGAAATTTTGGCTTTGTATATACACGGTAGATTCATACAAATCCAACCACAATAGGACATAAATGATACACGATTTTTTATTAGAGAATATCTTATATGGGACGGTGCCAATGATTATCATGTGTCCCAATTATTTTAAAATTGAGACATATAATACTAATTAATTAGATGATTTTATAGGAGTTATCCTCATATAAAATTTTCTCGTACTATTATTCCTTCCAAATATTAAATGATCATTGCATACTTAGATTTCTTAACACAAAAGCTGGGATGCAATGTCTTGCAGTAAAATCTTATTGTTGATTACATCTTATCTCCATTAAACACTGAATTTATACAGATTAATATGGTCCGGACAAGTTTCAGAACACATATTTTAAACCAATTTTCCTTTTCAACTGTTTCCTAAAATATAACTTATGTCACTATTTGTCTAGAATTAGGATAATCTCTTTATTTTTTCTCCTCTTGATGTTGTCATATATGTGGCATAAAATTCAATCTTAACTATATATATTTTTGTCTTTGCAAGATATCATTAGATGATAAAGTCAATGAGAGACAAGAAGAGAGGAAAATAATGAGATGGTCCTTATCTATTCTTCTATTTCTGATTAGCAAGTAATTCTTTAATATAATGAAAGTTTGGGTGATATGACTTCATCAACTAATAAATATCTAATAAATATAATTATATTAAATATAACTATCATTTATTTGATAAATTTTTAATATTTTTATTAGATTATTGTACTTACATGAATGATTTGATATCACTATTATGTTATAAATTTTTTCATTTCATAGATTTCCTATGGCACAACTAGCAGGATTTTGAGTACTGAACCAATGAGTGCCATGCAATATAACCTCCACGTGGCATTTTTATTAAAAGAGTTAATATTATATAATAATCTGGTTTTCAAGGGACATGGTTTGGTGGTGTAGGGCTCAAGATCCGGCCTTCAGGTCCTGGATTGGAATCCAGAGAGTGTGTTTCTTGTAAAAGCTTGAGACAACCGGGGTTTTTACCTATTCCGATTAAGCTCAAAATGGATAATTTGACGACGATATTTCCAAAGATTTTTTTTTTATTTAAAAAAACTATATAATAACCTAACTCAAAAACACTACTTTTTTAGAGGATCATAATTAAATTTGAGGAATAGGGGTTTCGTTCTTGGTAAGCATTTTGGCCATATGATTAAGAAAAAAAAAAACCCTGTTATGTTTTCTTGATTTTACTAGAAATGGAGCCAAGGACAAAACTGATATGCTCATGGATTGTGAAAGATCATGTCCCCGAATGCTCATTAATTCCAGGAGTATGTATACAAATCAAATCAGATATAAAATAAGGCTTCAAATAAAACTTTTCAAGAATTTTGAAGACAAAATGTGATACTGTGATCGCCCATTTTATTTGGTAGGTAATCAAACGCAGGCTAAAAGTCACCGCCCAATATATTCACTCCATAAACATAAGAGAAACAACTAGCGGTTTCTTATTGACCTTGACCTAATAATTGGAATAACTTCTCAGGCAAGAAAAACAAAATTTGGATTTTGAACCACGAATTATTAGTCCTCCGATCCTAACGGTGTTCACTATATTGCATTATTGCTAATATTAATTAATCTAGTTGCTGCTTAGTTTTGTATGAAACAATCACCAAGTAATTGAAAAGCACAGGATATATCTCTGGTGGACTCTGGAGACATGCATGGGCTGCATTAGAAGTGGACTGTCTATACATAAATTCGGTGCCAATCATAATTTTTTTATAATTTTTTTTAAAATAAAATATTCATCCCATTAATATTACATGAAAAAAAATAAATTTTAGACACCTCTTACATGACATAGAGATGGAAAAAATAAAAGATGCGTCAAAAGGACTGTGCTGTTTCGGTCGATATAAAGGGAAATTTCAAGATTTGATGGCAACTCGTAATATTATGTCATATGTAATTAGCATATAGTTAGTTTCACAGTAAACCTACGAATGGGGTTACTTGACGTGTCTTATGACACAAGACATGCATATAACTATAAGATTGAAACCATATACGATATATTAGGACATCCCAACATAATGCACTATAAGAAAAAAAATCTTTAGTGTCCAAAAATTTAGCGTCGTCAAAAAAATCATCACTAAAAGTATTTTTTAACGTCGCCAAAATATAACGACGCTAAAAGTAACAATATCTTACCTCGAATTTATTAACGACACTGTATGTTAATTTTAGCGTCGCTATTGAATTTGGCGACGTTAAAGGGTTAAATGTATAACCTTTAACGTCGCCTATTTTTAGCAACGCTAAAAAACTATTAATAATAATAACAAGTATTAATAATAATTATAATTATTAATTAGCGTTGCCTATTTCTGACGACACTAATAACGCATGTAATAATAAAAATAATTATTAATTATTATTAATTAGCGTCGCCTATGGAGTTGACGATGCTAAATGTATACATTTAGCGTCACTAAATGCATACATTTAGCGTCACTAAATGCATATGCGACGCTAAGAAACATGTAACAACAACAATAATAATAATAATTAATGATATTTAGGTGCATTATACGCGCGCATACATATATATTATTCTTTGCATCTTATTACAAAAAATTGATCATAGCCTAATAGTAACTATACTACACCTTCAACTCTTGAAGTCAATAGTTCAAGTCACACCAATTACAATAATTTGTAGAATTATAAATGTGGATTATGTGGGCCCCAACCGTTGAGTGATATTAGGGTCTAGGTGTGGGGCCCACCCATGGTTGGTGAGGTGGGGTTTATGGTGGGTCCCACAATATATTTTTTAAGATGTAATTTTCGTTTCAGAGATTTAGCGTCGTCTAAGCTTATTCGACGTTAAATGTAATTATTAAATATTTTTAAATAACTTTAAATATATTTAGTGTCGCGGAGTTGGTGACGCTAAATGTCAACTTTTAGCATCGATATTTCTGTTGTCGACGCTAAAATATTTTCGCGACCAGCTTTTAGCGTCCATTTTCTGCATCGCTATGTCTCAAATTTTCCTCTTTTAAGGCGACGGTGAAAACCCGTTTTCTTGTGGTGATATTAGGGATATTATCATTTTTTCAATCAAATATTGATTTTATATATGAAATTATCCGAAAATTTTGAACACGTTCAATTTTACACCTAAATTTTCCATTAGTGTACTAAATTATACCAAAAATGATTCAATCGTTAGTGTACTTATTTACACCTTAAAAATATAAATCAATACACTAACTACAACTTTGGGTATAAAATTGATTTTTTTTTCAAAGTTTTTAGATATTTTAATACCTAAGCCATTCTTCAGGGTGTACATGATAATTTCCCTAATATTAAATACAAATCTCAATTAGGGATCACAAAAATTCCCATGGAGATGAGACCTATGGGGGCCCGGTATGTTGGGGGTAAGAGGATAATTTTCTTATACCCGTTGGTTGAATGGGTAGGATATGGATATTGGCTTCCCGTTGAAATAAATGTAAAATTCTCATGTGAAAGGGGACCTGCACGGGACACGGTATATTATAGGCGGATACGAGGATAATTTTTGTACTCATTCAATACGAATATTGACATCCACATACCATATTTGATCCGTTGTCATCCCTAATCTCAGCAAGACTATTTCGTCAAATAAAAATTTAATTAGGGGTGAAACTATGTACGGGCTTAGAAATATTTTATGTTTTTCCTATTTAAATATTTCTATTAGGTATTGTAAAATTTAAGATTTCTACATGATGGCCTCCACTAACTTTATACATGTTAAAGTTTATGATTTTTCTATCAACAATTATATATTCACATAATTTCTTAACTCTCCCTCTCTCATACGAAAAGTGGATTGAGTTGGCAAGACTGGACTAGGTATAATATAATGAGTCTATAGACAAAAGTATGAAGGAATAGAATACAAAACCATGGCTTTAATATTATGTTAATGACTTATTAGACCCTGTAGCCTTTAGGTATCATAAAATTAACCAACTACACCTAAACCACTCCACCTATCGAATGGTAAAGATTAATAAATACTTTGGAGTATGATTAGGAAATCACGTGAGCTATTTAAAATATAAATAATCATTAAACAAATTAAGAGGGTGATTTCGGATAAAGAAGTGAAGATATATGCCAAAATTAAGAGAGTTGCTCTATAAATAGCATCTCGTCAAAGAGAAAATGCAATTTATTATGTTTTATTCTATTCCAATCCGATCAATTTTTTTTTTAGAAAAATCCGAAAGAGAGAAACAAGCAAACAAGCAATTCTCTTTAGACCTTTTTTCATTAAAAATAAATACCCAAACTAATTTGAACTTGGAAATATCTTGTGTGCAAGTATCGTGACATTGCTCAAGAAAAAAAAATTCATATTTGAATAATCACACGTTAAATCAATGAGGTAAATCTCTCAATTCTATTTAACTCAGTGTTTGTAGGAAATTGTTCCTACATGCCAAAAACTTGAACTAATAATTGAGGACACGACATGAAATAATAAAATTAAGATAATTTTCGACATAAGCAAAGCTCACGATTGTTTTTCGTTTCAAGGACAATATAGAGAATTTACCCTTCGAACAAATCTCTAACTGTTAATTTGTTTGTTTACTGGGAACCACACAAATTTGACAAAAGACAAATAATCAAAGAGACATGAATTTATGTGATTCGGCTGAGAGTGTCTCAAATCTACGTTTACGCGAGAAAGGGGAATGATTTTATTAGCCTCGGGTATATACCGACCCGAGTGCTTAACAAAGAAATTACACTTGGTACACAACAAATAACCTCTCGGGTTTACAATGTGCTCCGGTACACGACTCACTTTCTCTCTCTATCACTATAGCTTGCTTTACTAACCTTGCTATCAATTACAAGTGTTGTGAAATGTGAAAGTTGCTAACCTTTCTATTGTGACTTCTACCATTTAATATAGGTTCTCAAATTCACTATTGCAACATAAAAATTTATAAGTTCCGACCTTATACACCTATGGGGGAACAAGTGTATTCTGCGAAATTTAAAAAATATATTATATCTAAGACACGTCTAATTTAGAGTTTTTGTGTCTATAGATCAACCACTTGTAGGAGCGAAGCGGGGTTTACCACTATACCTATGAAGTTGGCGACCACTACATTGTTGTGCTCGCAGCCCGTAGAGAGTACGAACAGTCCCGCGGGGGGACTAACAAGAGAATAATGGAGTCGCCACCCGGTATGAGACACCATAAATTATTTAAGGCTGCACTACACCCCTCCCAAGGTCTGACCTTAAACTCGTTTGGGTTCAGAATGGTCTCTTACTGATGCCAGTATAATATTTATGCTCAAAAGAGGTATCCACACGTCTTGTCACTACAAGAATTAGACCATTTAGCGTCGAACTGTTTCGACGCCATAAGTGACGATTTCGACGCAAATGATAATTAGCGTCGAAAAAATTAGACGCAAAAAATGGACGATAAAATGTCGACGAAAACCAGTTTTAGCGTCGAAATAATTAACTGCGACGCTAAAAAACAGTACTCTGCGTCCAATTTATTTCGACGCTAAAGTAAAATGTTCGACGCTATATTGTATATTTGGCGACGACATATATCGACCCAAAAATTCAAACTTTTAGCGTCGAAAGGTGTCGACGCTAAAGTATATTAAAAAAGTATTATATGTAAGCTTATAGCGACCATTTTTTACTATTAGCGTCGAAATTTTTCGACGCTAATAGTATACAAAATGGCCAACGTCTTGTAATGCAAGAACACGCAATACAAAATTTTAAATCATACAAGGTGCAGACACAAAACAAAAGGAGGTAAATAAATAAATAAAGTTTATGTGTGGAAATAAAACATTACAACTATAATTAAACAAGCTAAACAGGCTAAAGCACGTATTAGGTGGGCCTAGCCTCAGAGAGGCATGACCGAACATGGCCTAAATTCGGCCGGATATAGAATTCAATCTTTATATCCAGTCAGACTTATTGGAAGTCTGGTCAGATATATTGTGTAGTCCAGAAAAGTAGAAACATTTATACGCAATAACAGATAAAATAAACTTGCATTTGGATATATTCAAAACGAAATAACCATCTCCTAGTGGTACATGTAGTTGTATCCCGAGTGTGAACTATATATTATCCATTCGGAATCGGCTATGAAACTTACGTCCATGTTTCCATCTTATATACCACGAGGATCATACGACCGAATATATAACATGTCTGACCGGACATAATACATATAAGGCTGGCCATTATTTACAGATCATACAATAAACAACACAATATGCATATTAATCTTATCTTAAGCAGTATATGCATATCATAGATTAAATAGTAAAAAAAACAATTGAACATGCATAAAGGGATAATGGCGATTAACGTGAAAATAATTAAGCAAGTAGTAAAATACATAAAACAGTGAGCATGATCAGATATATCTATACTCGGCCAGATGTGTGTGCATGTAGACCGGGCCACGATTCCGGTTCGGAACGGAACCGTGGCCGACCGGTTCGGTTGGGGTTCGACCCCAACTCGAACCGGTCCGAACCGGTGGAACCTTACGGTTCCACCGGTTCAACGGTTCCAACCGGAACCGAAACGGTTCCGATTGGAACCCTACAGGAACCCTAACCCCAACGGCTACTAGCCGTTGCCGTTGGGGGAGGGCAGGGAACCGTTGGCTCACTGCCCTAAAAAAAAATGCCGTTAAGGCATAAAAAAAATAAAAAATTGTAAATTCCTAATATATCCCTAATAACGGTAATAAAATGGTTATATTTATGGGCATTTTTGGTATCAAAAAAATTCTAAAACTCTATAAATATGATTCATTTTTCATTATTTCAACACACCAAATTCTCATCTCTCTCAATTCCTACAATTCTCTTATTCTCAATCTCAATTCAATTAGTTATTATCATTCGCAATTAGTCAATTTTATTATTTTTCTTACTTATTTCTTAAATGAAAAATGACAAGCTCATTTGAGAACATCATGTCAAATATGCCAACCCAAGAGATCGGCCCTAGTGTCGGTTCACAATCACGAAGAAAAGAAGTTAAAGCTCGTTCCTCGGATGTTTTCAAAATTCATTTTCATTTAGAAAAATTAAACGATGACAGTTCAAGAGTGATTTGTAACTATTGTGGGGTTTCCTACAAATTTTCTGGTGGATACGGTAATATGATCAAACACCTGGAAAGACATCATCAGGTTGAACTTGGAATTGATACGACGCAAACTCAAATGGCCAGGTACGCATCATCTAGTAGAGGTACGAGTGCTGTAGATTTATTTAAATATTCTGATGCAAAAAATAGAGAAGAATTTACGAAATTAACTTGTATGGCACATATTTCTTTAAGCTTTGGTGAAAAATTTCATTTTACTAATTATGTGCATAATGCTTTAAATCCTTCTGCATGTAGAATGACTCGAATAACAACAAAACATCATATTTTTAAATTATATAAAGATGGTAAAATTATTTTAAATGAATTATTTAAAGAGATGAAAGGTCGTATTTAATTGAATTATTTAATGATTATATTGTAAGATATAACTTAGGAACATTAGGTGAATCTAGTAGTAGCGAACCGGTAATTCAAAAAAGACTTAACGTAGGGGATCGTTGGTTATTGAAACGAAATAAAAAAGCTAGGGATACGACAACTAATAACCCCGAATTATATAATTATTTATCTACAAATTTCGAGTTTCCTACTGAAAGTTTAGTTATTAAAAATTTTAAAATCCTTAATTGGTGGAACCGACATCAAAATATATATCATGTTTTTATCAATTATTGCTAAATAGATATTGGAAGCACATATTTCCACCGTTGCGGTTGAGCAAGCCTTCAGCTTAGAAGACAATATATTGGAAGCTAGACGATCTTCATTACATCCAAGCACTCTAGAAGCAACAGCTTGTGTGGATGATTGGACTCGAGCTGATCTGAGACAACAAGAAGATGCCCCCGATGATTTTGAAGATTTGTTCGATAATGCATCTGCAACAACAAGTGCAAGCGGAACCGGAGCTGAATTATCAACTGATAATGATGATTGATAATTATAAAATTGTAAATTTACAAATGGGAAATATCTTAAAGTTGTAATAGAACTACGTGAGCTTTGATTCCTCTCACCCCTGGAGGATACGTAGGTAACTTAAATTTTTAAAAATTTAAGCTAAAGCTCTTCAATGTAATAATTTTATTTATTTATTAAATTAATCTCATTTATTTTAATTTATTTTCGAAATTAAAAAAAAGGTTCGAACCGAACCAGAAACGGAACCGAACCAGTCGGTTCCGGTTCGGTTCAAGGTTTCGGTTCCACTTCAGTGTGGAACCGGAAACCGGCCGGTTCGATTCAATTTTGAACCGGAACCGAACCGCCGGTCGGGTCTATGTGCATGTCCAGCCGGACGTAGCATACGTCTAGTCGGAGATACCGTGTCAAAAATAGAATCTCAGATACACATAATATTAACAAAAGTGACCTCATGTCGTACATTTTCTATGTAATTAGGCTTTGAAGACGCTTCTGATCGTCGGATTGCTGCCAGATTCACACCAGAAAGTATGAAACTCCAAAGGAAGGTAGGTATTTTCCTCTTTCAAGGTTATTGTTGCAGGATTTTTAGGTTTCTTTTGGGTTTTTCAGCATTAGCCTCACATTCCTCTTCAAAACCAGCCTCTTTTATAGGTGATAAATAATGTCTGAACATGGAAGGGGGAGCAGAATCCCCTTCTTTCCTCCTCTCTGTCCGACGTTACTGGATTACAGGAGTGTGAAATGTTTGACGCATGTTTGACCAGACGTATAATTTGAAATATATGTCTGGCCAAACGTTTATAAGTTTGTGGCCTCAGTTATGGGCAATTTGCACATACGTTGACCATTTAAGACATGTCCGGCCAGCTATTAAAATTGAATTATATTTCCGACTGGAGATAGTTAGGTTCCTTAACTTCAGTTCTGACAATCTGTTCATTCAATGATAGTTGTATCATGTCCAACCAGATTTAAGGTTTTCAAGGTATATCCAGCCAGATGTTATGGTTAGAGGGAAAGAAGGCCGGACATAGGTGATTCCGACTTACTTTTGGTTGTATTACTCATAGTTCCTTTCCTTCTTGGCGTTCATCCTAATAATTTCCCAATTTTCAGAGGGTGTCCCTATAAGAGACTCATTGGAAAAAAATACAGTTTCTACAGTCGCCTCCACTTTGGTAGGCTTGTGCAGTCTGTGACAATGATAAGTCTATCAAAATCATGCATGTATTTTTTTACTTACCTGACTTGTCAGTCTTCACCGGACTTACCTGGTTGTGTAGTAGTTTGATTGTTGTTTATTGTTTGTTGTTTGATGGGCCCTCCGGCCTTTCCGATGCCTCGATTGGTAAGATGCCTTGATCTCTGCTGTTATAGTGGTTGGACCATTGGTCTCCCGATACCTCAATTATTTTTTTAGAAGTCGCTTGGCATTCCAAATCTATTTTCAAATCTATTGGTATTCTAATTCCATCGATACTCTGAATCCTCCAACCTTTCAAATTCATATGGCTTTCTAAATCCATTGCCTTTCTAACTCCATTTAGCTTTCCGAATCTATTCCTAGCTTTATTGCCATTCTACATCCCTTGGAATTTTAATTCCATCCAACTCCGCGAGTGTTCCAATCATATTGGCATTCTAAATCCAATTGTGTTCTAATTCATGTGGCATTCCAAATCTCATGGCGTTCCAAATCCCGTGGTGTTCCAAATCTTGTAGCGTGTCAAATCCTATGGCATTCTAATTCCATTGGTGTTATAATTTCGTTTAGCTTTCCAAATCTGGTAGTGTTCTGAATTCCTCGGTGTTCTAAATTCATTAGCGTTCTAATTCCGTCCAACTCCGAGAGTGTTCCAATCCCATTGGCATTCTAAATCCATATGCGTTCTAATTCATGTGGCATTCCAAATCTCGTGGTGTTCCAATTCCATTGGCATTCTAATTCCTTCGGCATTCTAATTCTGTCCAAATCTGTGAGTGTTCTAATCCTATTGGCATTATAATTTCGTTCAGCTTTCCAATTTTGGTAGTGTTCCAAATTCATTGCTGTTCTAATTCCTTCGGTGTTCTAATTCCATCCAAATCTGTGAGTGTTGATGAGTGGGAAATATATCACTATTTACCGTCCATTTAACCTAATATTTTGTATGGTTTCTCGAGTCTTATGAATATTTTGATGTGTTTTGCAGATAAATAAAGTTTTGGGACTCAATGAAATCAATCAAGACTAAATTTGGAACAAATAAGGGCAAAAACTGGACTTGACATTTGGATTTTGGAGGTTGGGAACTTGAAATGGCGTTCTAACGAAATACAATTTCAGAAATTTCAACTTTGCATAATTTTCGTATTTTGGCCATAACTTTCTACTCCGATATCAGATTTAGGTGATTCAAGTTCCAGATTAAAGAAGACTCAAAGATCTACAACTTTGACGTTAATAATAATTTCTAATTCGGAAGTTTGCATGACCAAAATTGATAAAACATCCGTAAGTGTGTTATGTATAATTATTAAAGTCAATTTCAAAATAAAAAAATAAAAAAAATAAAAAATGAAAATTGTCAAACTTCCACCAAACATGCTTGCATATTTGGTGGAGGATTTGGTGTTATATTTGGTGTCATGTTTGGTGGAGAAATTAGTGGAGAATTTGTGGAGAAATTGGTGGAGATATTGGTGAAGGCAAAATTTTGCCTATAAATACCAAGCCATTTCATTTGTGAAATTCATACATTCTTCTGGGGATTTCCTTAAGAATACTAAGAAGATTGTATCTTGTTTGTTTATTTCCATCTTTCTGTATTTAATTTTTTAATTTACGCAATAGTTCTTTTTTTACTTTACTTTTCAATCTTTATTTTTACTTTTCAGTATGAGGAGGTAACTCCCCTCTGCTGGGGTGAAGGGTAAAGCTTTTATTATTAATATTTAGATTAATCTCCCTTAATTATAATAAATAAACTATTTAAAACCTGACTTAATGAGATACTGCCTTTATGGTCGGTTGGACTTAATTAAATTGATTTTAACCTGACTAAATTGGATACCGCCTTTATGGTCGATTGGAATTAATCATAAATCTGACTTAATCAGGATACCGCCTATATGGTCGGTTGGTAATGTCATGCAAAGTTTATATATTATAATAAGGGAGATATCTAAAATAGAAGTAATAAAAGTGGATCCTCTAACCCCCATCATTTTCTTTATTGCTTTATTTACCTTTTTAATTTCCAAGCTTTACTTTATGTCATTTACTTTATTTATGTCTTTACTAGTCCTAGATATGTGTTGTTACTAAATACCATATATAGAGTTGTGATGAATTCCAATATCACTGGTTTATAAGGAGTTATTTTATGACTTGGGTAATATAAAGGTTTATTTATTGAGTCTTAAACTTAATGCTTCTTGTTAACTGGCCATTAATAAGATTGATCTGGTAAATTTAAAATAAACTTGACGAAGGAATTTTAGGTTTCAACCTTAGACTCAATAGCTCACGATCTCACCTCGGGGCATGGTGACCCTTCGGTAGATTTCCTTACATGATAGACATATACCTGTCGGGTGAGGGTAGCCATTATTGAAACTTAATCTTAATGAATTAGGTAACTTGGTTAACATATACATATGATTAATTGGGTTATTTGGGTGTTTGCATCTGACCATTGACAAAGGCTTTTGCATATTTTCGTGTTCCAGGTTAATAAACCAATATATTACACAAACGTGAGATAACCACTTCATCTTTAAAAGATATTGGAAGGATTCACAACCCTAGATATTTAATTATATTGATTTTTCCTTTAATTTACATTTGCATTGTTTTATTTACTTGTTTTTAGTTTAAAATTATCATCCAATCAAACAACCAATCTATTTTATACTTGTAAACATTTAGCTTCATAAATTTATAGCCTAGGTATTAAGTCCTCGTGGGATCGATACATTTTATGCTACTTGAACGATACGTGCGCTTACGTTACGTGACAGATTTAACCGATCAAGATTTTGGCACCGTTACCGAGGACTTATTTATCTTTCACTATTAATTTTGAGGTTAGATACTTTTATTAGGAAGCGGCCGTGAGTGCGCAGCGGAAAATTAAAAATTATGATGTCGTTATCCCTTTGCCCAAGACCCATTTGTTTTGATTATTCTACAAGCCTATGCATGTTACTATATATTCTAAGCATAAAAACTTATAAAACATGCAAAGAACATAAACCTAAATATGCTAACTATCATAAGAACTCTAATTAAAATAAAGAAAGAAAAAGACTTACTTGAACCGAAGACTCCTACAGTCCTCCCTCCAATCTACAAGTTTTTCTCGAACTCAGCAAGCTCTTCCACGTTCCAAAGAGCCACCCAAGTGTGTGGCCTCCAAAGGTGCACACACCAAAGCCAAAACTCAACGGCAAAACTACGCCTTGAGTGCACGGGTATTTTGCCCTTGGTGCTAGCCTAGGCAAATACCTCAAAACTTTTAACTTGAGATTCCTCTAGTCAATTAGACTTAAGGATCCTCAAAATCAGTGGCTTACTCTTAAACTTTAGAGTTGCTCACTTATATAAATCCAAGATATGAAAGGTTTTGGTGTAAAAATTTGTAAAGAATTCTTTTGGTTTATGTAGGTGCTCCAAAGACAACAAAATTAATTAAGAATCTGATATGGGATAAATGCTAATTAAATCTTAGCCATTGGATCTTAATATAGTGGTTTAATGAGATTATAAAACCATAATAAGAGTTTGGGCCGAATTGAAATTCAAAACAAATAAAAAAAATAAAAAAAACGCAGATTTTTTAGTTATTTATTTTCTTATTCATTTTTCCAATTCCCAAAGTGCCCCTATCGTCATTCACTAATCCCTAAGCCACTTTGGAACCTCATAAATGATCTGTTCAATAATTAAACATATTGAACCATTTATGAACAATTCCTACAGCAATCATATATGCTATTAAATTTGTACTGTGCACTGTTAACCATTGATTTCGACTTTGTTGTGTGTGACCTTTTGGCTTCCCCTCAAGTTGGACATGAAATGAATCGTGATAATTTAATCGAACATAAATTATCCTCCGATCAGATGGTCGTTCGATTTCAATGACCAAGGTTGACATCTAGCAACATGCCAAGACCCCCAAATGAGAAGGAAAGATATATACCCATTCTGTATTCGATTTACATATGATACGGTCCATCGCCTAACTGTATCCCCACCGTTTGACCTAGGGTATGGAAAGTGTCTACCCATATAGTCAAAGGTATGATGTTGATAGTGTCATGAATCGTGCTAACCCAAGAATCTCACATGATTCTTCCGCTGTGGCCACAGTCTCAAGCACTGATCACACATATCAACTCGCGAACTGGAATACTACTCTTATAAGAAAATATTATCCGAGAGAGTGGCGATTCTCTATTGTATCTTTACAAACTTCATGTGCTTCAACAAATGACCCAATCATACCCTTATGACCGGATCTTTTGAACCGGGGAAGGAGAATGTCAAAGCCATTTGATCCACACATAAGATTGTAAAGACCTTAAGTCTAAGGACTAGTTATACAATCGATACATGAAAGTTCTCACAGACACATGGGATAAACACTCCATGTGAAAACTTTCGGCGGTCAGTTCGATGGACACAAATAACTCATGCATCCATTTGATACACCAAGCGGACGGATCTCCGCTAGTAGCCTATGAGATCAATTACCCCACTTAAGGGCGGATCATATCATCATGCTAGTCCTTCGCTTTGTGAACGCCCAGATTATTCACAAAACTATGACTAGGAACGTTTGAGAGTAATGATTCTCATAAGGCGTGGAAGCCATCATCTTATTACTCCAAGGGCTTTATTACTGTGTTTGATGATTCATATAATTTATGTAAGACACGTATAATAAAGATTGCCATTTTAGTAATTAATGAAAATATTATAAATACATGTACATATAGCTCATCCACAAGTTGGGTATAGGGCATATCCCTAACAACTTTTACCTGTGTCTAATTTATTTTTACTTATTATTTTTATTTTCTTGTGTTTCAGGTTCTCAGACACTACATGAGACGAACCCGAAGCTTTGAAATCCGACCGGTTGACCTAAAAATTGAAAGAACAATCAGACAGTTCAGAAGGGAAAGACGTGAAGGTCAAGAAACACTGATCAACATGGAACCTGAACCTTTGGAGGTTGCACCACCAATTCCCGTTCGAGATAGAACTATTCCGGGGGTTGACGGCTTCATTTCATGCATTGTACTTCCTCTTTTACCAGTAAATATGTGTGACATCAAAACATGCATCCAAATGGTACAACAATCAGTACAGTTTGGGGGGGAATGCAATTGAAGATCCTAATGCCCACATCAGCAACTTTCTAGAAGTTTGTGGCACATTCAATTACAACCAAACGGCTGAAGAAGCAATGAGACTGCGTGTGTTCCCATATTCCTTGAAAGACAGAGCTAAGGCTTGGCTACATTCAATACCAGCAGGTTCCATCACAACTTGGAACACTCTTGCCACCAAATTCCTTGCGAAGTACTTTCCCCCAGCCAGAACAGCAAAACTGAGGAATGACATTACATCATTTGTGCAACATGATTCAGAATCCCTCTGAGAAGCTTGGGAAAGATACAAGGAGTTGCTCAGAAAATGTCCTCACCATGAGATTACAAAGGAGCTACAAGTCAAAACCTTCTATAATGGACATTCTGGACTAATGTAAACCACAATTGATGCTGCTGCTGGATGAGCGTTAATGGAAAAGAGAGAAGATTAGGCCTGGGACCTAATCTAAGAAATGGCCAACAATAACTCTTTGTGGCCAACATAAATGAGCATGATGTAGACGCTGGTTTTCGCTCGAGGTCCACAATCGAGATTTCATAGGTTGGGGGCATTATCGATCATGTAAAATAAAGGTAGAGTGAGCGTGGAGGGTCTGCCCACCGGTTTGGTGGATGCCATAGGCATTCCGACGCTCAAGTCAGTATAGGAATGAGCTGTAAATACCGTAGTATGAGGAGCAATGTCAGATATTACCTTGATCCTGGTGAGCTGTCGTGAGGGCGAATGTAGGATATGATGAAAGCTCTGGAGAGAAGACTATTGAGCTATGTGAGTTGTGACCCCACCTCTTCTCGTGGACTTCCTTCTTTTATATACACACTCGGGAGACATGGGTATTTACTGTGTTTGATGGTTCATCCGTTGGATGTCGGTAACGGCCGATTCATGAGGGGTAGTTATGCTTGCCTATTGAAGACTGCAAATGGATGGGTTGTGAGGGATATTTATGATTCTGAGCGTTTCGTGGGCTGGCGTTTGGTGGGCCTTGGTTATGGCTCGGATATGGGGTATTTCACTAGGTATGGGCCCGCGACTCTCTGTGCCTGTATACAATAAACTCGGGGCTTCCTCTAGTGTGTGGGTTTAAAGTAGCAACTTGGGCCTGGACCTTATGTTGGGTACTGTTAGGGGAGTCTGGGGTGTATTTAGTATTGGGCTTGAAGTAAAAAGTCAAAATTGCCCTTGGCCCAAATTTGGCTTGTACAGTTTGTCTCATACTCTCTAAGTCAATGAGTCATTGTCTTGGAGAGTATTCGTTGGTCGTGTCGTCTGAACCAAACCAAGAAAGTCTTTGCTACCCGATCCTGGCCACGATCGAGCGTCATCAGTGTCGCCTGGACAATGTGGCTACGATTTTGAATCTGACTAGTAAGGAGTCAGGGGGATGTCCCCAGTTGATTGAACCAAGTGAAGGTTCAGGTCATATTCTATGCCACTGGTCATGGGACCAGTGGAGTCTTCAATGTCGTCTGGACTGAGAGTAGTCAAGGTCTTCACCTTGACTTGACGAGAGTCCATGGGTGATGCCCCCAGTCGACTGAACCAGATGAGGGTTCAGGGTATACTCCATACGACTGGTGAGAGGATCGATTCGAGTCTACATGTCTGGAATGGTTGCAGTCCAAATTGTAGACGCTGGTTTTCGCCTGAGGTCTACAATCGAGATTTCGTAGCTTTGAGGCATTAGCGATCCTGCAAAACATAGGTAGAGTGAGCGTGGAGGGTCTGCCCACCGGTGTGAGGCATTAGCGATGCTCAAGTCAGTATATGAATGAGCTGTAAATTCCGTAGTAGGAGGAGCAAGGTCAGATATTACCTTGATCCTGGTGAGCTTCCGTGAGGGCGGTAGGTAGGATATGATGAAAGCTCTGGAGAGAAGAGTATTGAGCTATGAGAGTTGTGACTCCACCTCTTCTCGTGGACTTCATTCTTTTATATACACACTTGAGAGACATGTGTATTTACTGCGTTTGATGGTTCGTCTGTTGGACGTCGGTAACTGCCGATTCATGAGGGGTAGTTATGCTTGCCTATTGAAGACTGAAAATGGCTTGGTTATGAGGGATATTTATGAGTCTGAGCGTTTCGTAGGCTGGCGTTTGGTGGGCATTGGTTATGGCTCGGATATGAGGTATTTCACTGGGTATGGGTCCGCGACTCTCTGGGTCTATATATAATAAACTCGGGGCTTCCTCTAGTGTGTGGGTTTGAAGTAGCAACTTGGGCCTGGACCTTATGTTGGGTATTGTTAGGGGAGTTTGGGGTGTATTTAGTATTGGGCCTGAAGTAAAAAGTAGAAATTGCCATTGGCCCAAATTTGGCCCGTACACATGATCCAACGAATTGCAGGAATTTACAAAGTTGGAGCCAACACAGCAATGAATGACAAGCTGGATCAGATATGCAAATTCATGGAAACTCTTAGCATGCAGGGTAATGCTGGATCCACAAGTTCACCATATGGAGGAGCACCAGAGTCATAATCATACAACCAACATGATGAGACGGTGAATTATGTCAACAATTTCAATAGACAGGGGAACAATCCATATTCCAACACCTACAACCCAGGTTGGATGAATCATCCCAATTTTGCATGGAGCAAAAATTCAGGGCAAATGAACAATCCACCACCAGGATTCCAACAGCAAAACAAAGGCCATAAGTATGAAAAAGAACCAGGAATAACAGAAGTGCTGGCTTACTTGAAAAAGCTAGAAGCAAAATATGATTCTCAAGCAGGATCATATGATGCCATGTTTCAATCACAATCAGTATTAAATCAAAACATAATTGCTTCTATAAAGGCACTGGAAAATCAAATAGGACAACTGGCTAATGCTCAGAGTTACAAACCACAAGGTATCATTCCAAGCAACACAGAACCAAATCCAATGAACATGGGGAATTAGCAATATCATACAATAACTTTGAAAAGCGGTACTGAGATCAATAAAGATGTTGGAATCAAGGCATCCACTGAAGAAGTTCCAAAAGAAATCAGTGAAGCAGATCAACAAATGGAGGAAAAAGAGGCAAAAGAAAATGATTGAGAAAAATTCACTCCACCTCCACTTTTTCCACAGCGTCTCCAGAAAAATAAACTGGACAAGCAGTTTGCCCGATTCTTGGAGATCTTCAAAAAGCTGATTATCAACATTCCATTTGCAGAAGCGTTGGAACAAATGTCAGCTATGTCAAGTTCATGAAAGACATTCTGTCACGAAAGCAGAGATTATGAGATTATGAGACAATAGCGTTAACAGAAGAATGCAGCGCCATCATTCAGAGGAAGCTTCCCCCAAAGTAGAAAGATCCTGGCAGTTTCACCATCCCTTGCACCATAAGAGAACATAACTTCGGTAAAGCTTTGTGTGATTTATGTGCTAGTGTTAACTTGATGTCTTTTTCTATTTACAGGGAACTGTAAATTGGAGAAACAATTCCCACCTCAGTCTCTTTACAACTTGCTGATAGAATGCTCACATTTCCGAGAGGTGTAGTTGAAGATGTGTTGGTCAAAGTCGACAAATGCATTTTCCCAGCAGATTTTATTACCCTTGACATGGAGGAAGACAAAGTCTTGCCCATCATCCTCGGGAGACCATTCTTGGCTACAGGTTAAACCATTATTGATATACAAAAATGTGAACTAACCATTAGGGTTCAGGACTAAGAAGTAACATTCAATGTTTTCAAAGCCATGAAATTTCCGAATGACGAAAAGAAAGAGGAATGTTTCAGAAGTGATGTGATAGATAGCACCGTCCGAACTCTGATAAAATGCAAAGTTCCACTGATAAACTTAAAGCATGCAATCTGCCTGTGGAACTTGAAGATAAAGCGTACCGCGCACTGAACAAGTTAAATCTTGAACTGCAAGAAACTGAAGAGAAACGATTCCACCAACTCAACAAATTGGAGGAATTTCACATACAGCCTTTCGAGAATGCCAAACTGTACAAAAAAAGGCCAAAAAGAAACATGATGAGAAGTTAGTGCGCATACAACTAGAACCGGGGTAACGGGTATTGTTCAGCAAATCAAGGTTGAAAATTTTCCATGGGAGGTTAAAATCACGGTGGTAAGGTCCATTCTTAATCACCCAAGTTTTACCAGATAGAGCAGTTGAGTTACATGATCCCAACTCCAATAAAGCATTCAAGGTTAAAAGCAAGCGTGTCAAGCACTACTGGGGAGGATCATTTAAGTGACAAAAAGAAAATGTCACACTTCAGATCCAGCCTAACGTTCGGGCAGTCATGTCTAGCTTACGACGTTAAACTTAGCGCTAGCAGGGAAGCAACCCATGCAATTTATGTATTATTAAGATTTGGTGTGTTTTATTTTTGTGTGTTTAAATTTTGTAGGTAAAGTCACATTTCATGATGGAAGACTTTCTCGCAAATCTTCATAAGTAATTTCCTTCTCCCTCAAAACTCTCTGATGAAAGTATACAAAGCTCGTATGGAACGAATGAGACTTCTGACAATCAAAGGTATTCCTACTGACATTCGTTGGATTATTGAAGCACGGGTCCGATTGACAGGTGAGTCATCTGACTGTTTTATTTCATATCTGCCTGGTTTAGGAAGAAACACCTATGCTAAGAAAAGAAGAGCTAAAAGAATGGGTGTTTGGTATAAATGTGTACACATGACATGTAATACTTGTTGTCGTTCTTTAGAAATAGTGTCTGATAACCGTGAAGATAAAATTAAATTCATTAGGGATGACTTGAGTAAGGAGTATTTGGATGACATATCATTGACTCTTGAGACGCATCCCAGTGGATATGTGCATCACACAATTGACATGTTATATACACAGTTTCGAAAAGAAAGACAACATTTAAGTCTCGGGAAAAAGACCATGTTTGCCAATTTATAAGAAAATTGGATGAGAAGTTTTTCCCTGACGCATATATGTCAATCAAGCCGTTATTTCTTGTAAATATTATTATCTTTTTGTCTTTATCTAATAATTATGATTTATTTTTTTATTTTCTTTTATTTTCTCTGACAGGATCCAGACTTTTTGACTTTCACGATATATTTTACTGTTTAGTTAATAATTGTCATTTGACAGGTATTAGTGCTATTATTACTCACCCTTTTTCAGGTTTTATAAATTCAGCTCGTTATTGCACTCTTGAAGCCATCCAGATTTGAGAAAGAAATACACAATAAAAAAAATGGAAGTAACTTCAAGAAGACGAATTGTAAACATATGTGTGTATTACGGTACCAGTGTTAGATCTAAACCAGAGTACGTTGAGGCAGCACATGAATTAGGTAGAGTCATAGCTGAAAGAAATATGCACGTTTCAAGGGCTGTACATGAAGGAGGTAGTCAAGTTCTGGGAATCATCCTAAAACCTTTGGCAGAGAAGAATCTTATAGAACTATCAAACGGAGAGGAACTTATCGTACCAGGTATGCTTGAACGACTTGTTGAAATGATTAACCGTGCTGATGCTTTTATTGCTTTGTTAGGTGGCTTGGGCACGATGGAGGAAATTTTTACAGTAGTATCTTGGGCGAACTTAAATATACACCAGAAACCAATTGGACTATTTAATGTTGATGAATTTTAGGACTTTCTTTGTGTGTTTCTTGATGATGCCCGGAGAAATGGGTTCGTGTCAAAACCTGTAAAAGATATCCTCTTCCCTGCCATGACTGCCCATGATTTAATTGACCAACTTTTAGCATTTGAACCACAAACGGACCCTATCCTTTCCAAGATAAACTTGTCTGATAATGATCGTGGTAAAAAACGTCAGATAAATCTGGATCTTAACCTTTAATTTTCTTTTTATATGTGTAATTTCAACTAACGAGGTATTGTCTTCTAAACTCTTATTCTACTTTTTAGACATTGGGGACAATGTCTTAATTATGTTTGGGGGAGAGGAATAGTTGATTAATATCTTATTTTTATTTTTTTAGTTGTGTTGTTTTTGCTTGGTTTTTAGTCATAAAATTTTCAAAAATTCAAAAAAATTAAAATTTTTTAAAAATATAAAAAAAAATATTTGTTTTTAATTAGACTAATTAGGTGAAATTGGTGTGAGATAGCTGAGTAAGGAATTTCCACTCCTGAGACGTATCTCAACCTATTTCGTAACAAGTTAATTTTTGTTTATTTCCTTTTGTATTATTTAATTTCTGAATTCTCCATAATACTGACTACATTGGATCTTCATATGCTCAGTTGACATGTATTATCAACATGCATGGTAACATACAACCATGAGTTGTAATTGAAAAGTTTGTAATATTCAGTGCTCTAGTTTAATTGGAGGAAACATTTAAAAAAACGATGGAATAAAAAAATTAAACATCTAAGATCCAAGTAATTAAGTCTGTAGGGGTGTTTTAACATCTAGTGCCCTAAAGCCAACTGGCTTGGGAGTTACTGGCCCAAAGCTCGCTACATGGATTGAAGATGTTGTAAATAAATAAAAGAAAAAAAAAAGATATCTGAAATCCGAGTTATTAAGTCTGTAAGTGCGTCTTAACACCTAGTGCCCTAAAGCCAATTGGCTTGGGAGTCACTGGCCCAAGGCTCACTACATGGATTGAAGATGTTGTAAAAAAAATCAGAAAAAAATTCCATTACAAAAAAGGTGTGAATTCTGATATAACTTTAGAACAAAAATATTATTCTTTTTTCAACTACACTTATGTATATTGTGGTCACAATGAGCTGATTAATACATTGTTGGTTGTGTATATGGAGAATGGTAAAAATAATCGGAGAATTTACTTATTTGGTAATTTAGAAAGAAAGAAAACAAATATTAACTTGGATAAGAGTTTCACTTGTTTAGTCACTAACTTGTTTGATCTTTTTTTGCTTTTGTGTGCATTTGATGTTTGTCGGTATCTTCGATGCAAGCCCTTACGAGACTATAACTCGTCCACTAGGGACACCTAGAGGTTTAAAGGCTTGTTGCATACGCTAAATGCAACTGTGATCCCTACGAAAGTGGCTCAATTTAATTTAGTTTTAGCTCTTTATTTTTATTTTATTTTATTATTTTGCTCGAAGACTAGCAAAATGTTAGGTTTGGGGGTGTGATGAGCGGAAAATATATCACTATTTACTGCCCCTTTAACCTAATATTTTGTATGGTTTCTCGAGTTTTATGAATATTTTGATGTGTTTTTGTGTGTTTTGCAGATAAATAAAGTTTTGGGACTCAATATAATCAATCAGGACTAAATGTGAAACAAATAAGGGCAAAAACTGGACTTGACATTTGGATTTTGGAGGTTGGAAACTTGAAAGGGCGTTTTAACGAAGTACAATTTCGGAAATTTCAACTTTGCGTAATTTTCGTATTTTGGCCATAACTTTCTACTTCGATATCGGATTGAGGTGATTCAAGTTCCAGATTAAAGAAGACTCAAAGATCTACAACTTTGAAATTCATAATAATTTCGAATCATAATTTTTCATGACCAAAATTGATAAAACATCCGTAAGTGTGTTATGTGCAATTATAAAAGTCATTTTCAAAACAAATAAAATAAAATAAAAAATGAAAATTGTCAAACTTCCCCTAAAAATGCTTGCATATTTGGTGGAGGATTTGGTGTCATGTTTTGTGCCATGTTTGGTGCCATGTTTGGTGGAGAAATTAGTGGAGAAATCGGTGAAGGCAAAATTTTACCTATAAATACCAAGCCATTTCATTTGTAAAATTCAAACATTCTTCTGGGGATTTCCTTAAGAATACTAAGAAGATTGTATCTTATTTGTTTATTTACAACTTTCTGTATTTAATTTTTTATTTTACGCAACAGTTCTTTCTTTACTTTACTTTTCAGTCTTTATTTTTATTTTTCAGTATGAAGAGGTAACTCCCCTCTGCTGGGGTGAAGGGTAAAGCTTTTATTATTAATATTTAGATTAATCTCCCTTAATTATAATATATAAACTATTTAAAATTTGACTTAATGAGATACCGCCTTTATGGTCGGTCGGATTTAATTAAATTGATTTTTAACTTGACTAAATTGGATACCGCCTTTATGGTCGATTGGAATTAATCATAAATCTGACTTAATCAGGATACCGCCTATATGGTTGGTTGGTAATGTCATGCAAATTTTATATACTATAATAAAAGAGATATATAAAATAGAAGTAATAAAAGTGGATCATCTAACCCCCAATATTTTCTTTATTGCTTTATTTACCTTTTTAATTTCCAAGCTTTACTTTATGTCATTTACTTTATTTATGTCTTTACTAGTCCTAGATTTGTGTTATTACTAAATACCATATATGTGGTTGTGATGAATTCCAATATCACCGATTTATAAGGGGTTATTTTATGACTTGGGTAATATAAAGGTTTATTTATTGAGTCTTAAGCTTAATGCTTCTTGTTAACTGGCCATTAATAAGATTGATCTTGTAAATTTAAAATAAACTTGACGAAGGAATTTTAGGTTTCACCCTTAGACTCAATAACTCACGAATCTCACCTCGGGGCATGGTGACCCTTAGGTAGATTTCCTTACAGGATTGACATATACCTATCGGGTGGGGGTAGCCAGAATTGGAACTTAATCTTAAGGAATTCAGGTAACTTGGTTAACATAGACATATGATTAATTGGGTTATTTGGGTGTTTGCATCTGACCATCGACAGAGGCTTTTGCATATTTTCGTGTTCCAGGTTAATAAACCAATATATTGCACAAACGTGAGATAACCACTTCATCTTTAAAAGATATTGGAAGGATTCACAACCCTATATAGTTTAATAATATTGAATTTTCCTTTGATTTACATTTGCATTATTTTATTTACTTGTCTTTAGTTTAAAATCACCATCCAATCAAATAACCAATCTATTAGATACTTGTAAACATTTAGCTTCACAAATTTATAGCCTAGGTATTAAGTCCTCATGGGATCGATACATTTTATACTATTTGAACGATACGTGCGCTTGTGTTTTGTGAGTGATTTCACCGATCAAGTGTTCCAATCCCAGTGGCGTTTTAATTCCGTCCAGCTTTCCAAATATGGTAGTGTTCCAAATTCATTGGTGTTCTAATTCCTTCATTATTCGAGGTGTTCTAAAACCTCTCTTTGCTTCAAATATTTTTCCGTCATAGACATCCCAAACTCTATTTCTATTGTAGGCATTCCAAAACCTAATTGAGCGACGAAAGTCACCCCCAGTATTCTTTCTTAAGCGGGCCTTACTCCCAGGGCTTCGTCCTAACGTCTCGGCCTTCTGAATGTTAGGTGCTCCGTATCCTGGAGGCTTCAACTCTTGACTGCAACATAAATATTCTATATCTTGCTCAATTTCTTGGAGGCTCTCGTAGTGTATCTCATTTCTTGGGAGCTTTTGCTTGTTCAATCTCCTACAAATGAAATGTTGGTTGTATGTATGTGTGTATGCATGTATGCAAATGACATCTGGTTGTATGTCTACTCTTCGGCATGTATGAGTGCATAAGTCATGATGTTTTCTGTGGAGTTATCGTCAGACTTCATCTCATTTTCTGCCCAGGCTATCCCTCGGGGTTACCGAACCATCGATTTTGCTTTCCAAATCATTTTTATCATGTAATGACTATTCTTATGTTCTCAAAAGCTTTTCTCGAAATTCCATCTCTTCCAAAGTTTGAGCATTGTCCAAATTCAAAATTCAATTCCAACAAAGATTTCACTTTTAAAATATTTTTCCCTGTGTGTGTGATTCTCTTACTAAGAATTTTGTGCAACTCGGATTGGTTTATGCTCGCGTCAAGTGTAGATTAGTATTAACACTTTAGTTTAGTTTATCTTTTCTTCTGCTAAGGTAATCTAACACTTAGTTAAGGATCAACAGGATTTCTATAAAGACCTATTTTTTTTGGAGGACTTATCTTCATCCCTTGCTTCCCTATGTCGTCAAACTATTTTTTGATGCAAGGCTACACATTTGTGATGCGAGCCCCTAGGTACTCAATAATTTCACCAACTCAAGTTATTTTTCATACTCAGTATTTGAGTTATCATTTGACGTGAAAGTACTCGTAGGGTTCACGATACTCCCGATTACTAAACACTTTTAAACAACATAGTAGATTTTATGGGATTCACCAATTTTCTATCTTTTCTTTTCTTTTTTCTTTTTTTTTTTCTTTTCATTTGCGTCATCTTATTAAGCTAATGTCACCTCATCCTTAGCTTTGGAAAAGAGTCAAATGAATGTCAATTGTCTTGACCATCTCTATAATTTATGCCAGCATAAATTCTTTCTAAGTAGGCAATGCAATTCTAAGCTCAATTTTTATTGTGCAATTTTGGATAGCATTCGGCTAGTGATTCCAAAGTTATAGAATTTACTTAAGGATTTAAACATGCTCATTTTCTTATCAAGAGATAGAATATTCTTGAGAAAAACTGAATTTTATTTCATCATCGAACTTGAAAAGAGTAATTATATGGTAAGAAAAGAAAGATGCGATGCAACAATCATGCATGAGAGTTGTATCCCTCAGGATTTGGTATCTTGCCTCCGTCGATCAAGTCTTGAATCTCATGTTTTAGACAAGCGCATCTTTCAGTCTCATGGCCATGAGCTTGATGAAATCCACAGTAGTAGGCTGGGTTGCCATATTTAGTCATCGGTTGTGGGTCTAATGGCTTCAAGAGAACCTATTTTTCCAGTTCTTCATGGGCTTGGTCTAGCGGTGTTCCCATGTTGAAGAAGTGTCGCTTCTGGATGGTGTTCACTTCGACTGTTCAATTTCCCGAAGTCTATCCTCCATTATTCTTTTGAAATTGCCCTTAGTCGTAGAGCTTCTTGTTCTCCGTTTTCTTCTCTTCCATGTCCATGACAATCTCCTTTAACTATCGAAAGTTGGATCTCATGGAAGTTATTCTCCTTAGTTTGTTGTAGATGAAAGGCTTGTTGCCCTTGATGATCATTTTAATTTTCAATCATTCTCCGAGAGCCGTGTTTGCATATTTAACAACTGGCTTCTCCAACAGTCCAGGTATTCTTTAAAGCTCTCTTCAGGTTTTTGCTTTGTATTCTCTAAGTTACGAAGTGATAGATCCAGTTCCAAATCTATGACATATTGGTTGAGGAAGGCCTCCGCCAATGTCTTACAGTCATCTTTGATGGTTCTTTCTAAGTTGTGGTACCATACCAAAGGTACTCCTTCTAGTGACATGCCAAACATCTTCAAAACCTGACGTTCAGACATGCTAATAACGCTTATCAGTGACATGTCTTGATGGAGATGCATTTTCGAGTTCCCGTTCCTATTGAACATGGTCATATCAGGCATTTTAAACTTGGCATGAAGTTGTTCTTCGAAGCCCATGGCACCATAATATAAGTGGTCTTCATGTTTACCCTTCATCTTTTGGGTAACTGACTCAATTTTTTCTTTCAGTTTCTGGAGGTTAGCTTGGTAATTGGCCATCATATCCGTAAAATACTCGGCCATGTCATCATCTGAAGTAGGGATTTCATCAGTTCCCCTATTTTCAGACCCCTTTCGCCTCCTCTCACTAGTTTAAGCCCTTGCTGCCTGAGATGCCGTTAAGTTAGCAATAACATTAATGTAGACATTGTATTTTTATGCATAGCCCGATGATGAGTCTCTTATGGGACGCCTTCTAAAATTTGGGGAAATATGAAGATGAACATCGAAAAAGAAATGAACTTCAGGGAACACATCCAAAAGCCGATCAAACATCACCTATGTCTAGCCAGTAAATCTTAGATCCGGCCGACATGACCCAGTTGTCCTTGAACAAGCAGATTACCAATTACTGAAGTTATGGGATCTGATTATTGCCAGTCGGACATGAGTTAGTTGGTCAACCCACGTGTAAAATTTAAAAAGCTTGTATCACAGGCTTGATTATGTATGGCTGGATATACAGCCCAAACCCTACCTTTGGCCGGATATATGTCGAATTATAATTGCAGACAAATTACCAATCACCCGAAACAGACATGAGGGAATAAAAGGATTTTGTTCCCTTCTATTTTCTCCCTATTCCTCTGAACTATAAAGATTGCCTCATCCCTTTACAAAAATAGGTTCCTTGAAGTTCGAATCTACTAAGAGAAACCCCTGCAAACTAAAAATAGTAAAAATGTAATACCATCCTTTGGAAGTTCCCTTCGATCCGGTGCGAGTCCAACATAAACCCAACCACCAGATAGTCTCCAGAGCCAAAGAATACGTGAAATGGTATGACTTGATGACACTATTTCCTTCCTGAATTTATGTTTGTTAACACAGTATCTCCGGCCGGTCGTGAACTACGTCTGACCAGACATGCATTCACACCCGGCCATATATACGCATATCTTACCGATTTATCATTTTATATATTTTATCGTATGCCTAGTTATTTTATATATCAATCATTTTATTATTTTCTGTTATGCATGTTTAGTAGTTTTACTAAGTTATCTCAATATGTATGTATTTAGTTTTCTATTTAAATAAAATAATATGCATGTTGTGTTCTGTTTAATATGTGAAATATGAACTAAGTCCGGCTAGGCATGAAATATGTCCGGCCTGATGACCCATGTGGTATATAGGATGGAAACCCAAACGTAAGTTCCACAGTCATTTCAAATGGATAGTAATGTGGTTCACTCTCGGGATATAATGCCACGTACCACTGGTGGATGGCCATCTTATTATAAATGCATTTGGAATACTTGTTTACTATATCAGTGTTAGTATACGTATGTTTCTAGGTTGTGCAGTATGTGCAGCCTGACTTTAACCAAGTCCGTCTAGACATACACCATTACATCCGGCCATGCCTCCATGAGGCCAGTCCCACTGAATGCATGTTTTAGCCAACTTCATTGCCTTTGTTGCATTTCATTAATCATTTCTGGAACTTTCGTTATATCATGATTAGAATCCTTTTTATTTAGTTTCCATCATGATGTTTTATCTGCTGTCATTGTGATTTTGTGCATGTGAGTACATGATATGCCCAGCCAGACTTCTCTCAAGCTCGATCAGAGTTTTAATATTATGTCCGGCCTATCTCTCCGAGGCCAGCCCGTGTGACGCTTGTGTAGATCCATTTTATTGTTATTTTATGAATATTGTAATAATTCATGGATGTTTATTTATTTCTTTGATAATTCATGCTTTCTCTATTGTGTGTTATATAAATTGCCTTGTGTGTGATTGTGTCATAAGATGTGGGGATACCTCATTATAGCGTAAATATTATACTAGCATCAGTAAATAACCATTTCAAACCCAAACAGATTTAAGGTCGGACCTTGCGAGCGGTGTAGTATGGCCATAAATCATTCCCCGATGTCTCATATCGCGGATGGCAACTCCCTTATTCTCTGGTTAGTCCCCCACGAGACTATTTGTACTCTCTACGGGCTGTGAGCCCAATGGTGTAATGATCACCGACGTCATAGACAGTAAACCCCTCTTCGCTTCTACATATGGTAACTCCATTAGGGATAGAGAATCGACCATGAAAAAAATACCTTGTATTATTTATGGCGAGATTGAAGAGAATCATGTCTTCATCTTTTTGCATACCCTTTTTAGCCCTGGTGATGTCATGTATCGAGAAATCACTTTCACTCAAGGTGGTGGATTGGTATGTGATGATAATCATCACTTATTGGCACGTATCCTTGGGAATTAAGGTGTGTTCACTTGGTCGATTGAACCATTGAGTGGGGAGACCTAGTTTTGGGCAAACCATTATGTGATTTGGGTATAAAAAAATCGTTCACTTGGTCGATTGAACCCTTGAGTAGGGAGACCTAGTTGTGGACCATCCTTCGCTGTTAAGAGCCTAAGCCATACCCCTTAAATCCACATGAAAGCCCATATGTGTTATCCTATAGAAGCCTCCCTTATGTTTGTGTTTGGGCCCCTAATCATTTGAAGTTGTTTGGACGTTTTGGCGTGGGGTGTGAACTTATTAGGTCTTTTCAACTGAGAAAAGTTTGCACTTCCATGGTAATTGGGCCAAATGATTTTAAATGATAATGGGCCACCTTGTATGAAAACCTCGTTTGGCTTAACAAATATTTAGTTAGAATCGAAATGTGCCAAAACACGAGTCCAATACTCACGCTAGCTTTCATTCAGAAATGGTACGTCTTGTTTTTCCCATTTGGATATTCTTAAATATTGCTAAATCCAACCCAAAATAATCGAGATTACTAAGGGTCCAATCTATCATTTTAAGACAATGGCACGATCTCTATATCAGGCTCAATCATTTTTATAAATGGTCTGCCTTTGTCTTTTAATTATGGAATGGAACCACAGTAGCCAATAATTACCTTTAGCATAGGAAATATTGAATTTACATACCCCAGTTGGTGCATAAAATAAGCCAAACCTAATGCAGATATGGACTTGCCACGTGTGGGGGAGAAATTATTAGGATATATGCCCTAGAGCTTCATGTAATGTAAAAGTTTTTATATGTTATGAAATAAAATGATGCATTATTTATTTATCAAAGTGTTTGTTTAAATTTTGCATATTGTAAATTATCTTGATTACCCTAGATTACACATGTACCTTCAGACTTAATGTATGAGTGTCATACGCAATAGGATTTAAGTCTGAAGTTGGTAATATAAAATAGTCCATAGAGAGCAAAAAAAAACGGATATTTTGTTTGTGGTTTATCTATAGCTGCGGTCCATTCTATATTTGTATGGCGACCTTGATCCGGTATCGTCCATGTGGAGACATGAGAATATAGGCACCTTGTATGATGTGATCATATAGGACTAGACCCAGATAGAAATGACTTTCTTATAATATCCGTTAAATAAAAAAAATTCATTTCGATCTACTAGATGGTCATATATGGAATGATCTTAATCCTGAGTGTACTACGAACTCCTGCATGGCAGACTATGTCCTTTGATTTACAAAGGTGAGGTTGGTGTAGCAGTCCCGACCAATAGCTACGTACTTTGGGGGCATGGTCTGGTATGTAGCTGATGACATTTTACATAGACATGGAGTTCACTCATTCTTGTGAGAAGTAGATGAGTATCTTCTTTAAGGGTTGATTCGGTACTTGAACGGTTAGAACAGTCTTTCTATTACGAATAGAAAGATTAAAATTCATAATGATTATGAATAAATCGTTCATTAGAGAATCAATGGTACTTAAGGTAAAAATAATTAGAGGGGTATAACAGACATTATGACCCATCTCTAATTATGAGACACTCGTGAAAGGTTAATCTATATGTAGTGACTATATCGATGGACACCGATGTGGTTCAACTTAATATACTATCTGCGGCAACGAGAGTACAACTTCAGATTTTTAGTGGAATAACCCGGAATTAATAATTCGGAATATTTAATTAAGAGCTTAATTAAAATTTTGAGATTATTGGAGCTCGAAACCGTATGTCCATTTGGTCCTCGTGCTAGCTCGATATACTGTAGCGGATTTAGTATAATTGGATAGTCCAATTATATACTCATATATGTATAAATATTATTAATATGATTAATAATTTTATTTTGTCACACATGAAACTATATATTAAAAGTTAATATATGGTTTTAATAATTATAAGATAATTATTAAATATAAATATTAAATTATATATGATAAAATTTAATAAGGCTAAGATTGTAATTTTTAAATTTTAGGTTTCGGAAACCCTTGGATCCAATTTGGAAGTTACATGTTTTAAATGTTATAATTATTTTTTTTGTAACATCTTTGGCTTTATGGTAAGTAAGTGATTTGTTATAAAAAAATTTGAAATTTAATATGATTGGCCGAAAATTGGAAAATGGGAAAGGTTTTTTTTTTTTTTGAAAACAAATAAACCTAAGTATAAAAATAAATTTTTTTTTTCTTTTTACTTAGAAATTCATTCTAACCCTATCATCTATCTTCTTCTTCTCCATTCTCTCTCAAGTGTTGAGAAAATCCAAAAGAAAGCACAAGAAGAAATTAAAAACAAAAACCAAGTGTGATTCAATCTCTAAAATGTTTAAGGATTATTTTGTGAGTCTAGCCCACACTAGTTTCCGTTGGTAACGAGATATAGCTCGGAAGTCTTTGTGGTGTTGAACCAAAACTCATTCCCTCCATCTTTTCTTGACTCTCGGCAATGAGCATTATTTTTGTTCATTGTCGCCCCTTATTTGGTAAACAGAACTTGGTTTCGTTTCGTTTTAATCCAGAATTTTTGGGGAACATATAGTGGTGTTTTGGGGCTGTGTTGGGGCTGTTTTCAAGTGAAAAATCAGAATTGAAACACAACCACTGTCCACGCATTTCAGGGGCTATTTCGGCAGTGCACTGGATACAAATCGGGTCCAAAACAGTCCAGTTTTTATACGGTTGTTCGGGGATATTTGGAGACTGTTTCGGGGCTATTTCAGGGCTGGAATTTTATCTAAAATAGAAGCAAAATTTCAGTGGTGGTACTGGTTGCATTCGGCCACTCAAAGGGAAGAGCATAAAAAATTTTCAAGTCCGATCTTCCTACAATTGGTATCAGAGCGATGTTGAAAAATGTTCTCTTTTTCATTTAATGTTTCGGTTTTAATATATTTATATGAGTTATAAATATTGATATGCATGTTTAGATGAGTATGCACAAAATAATATTATATGATGAATGATTATTGTTTTTCATGTGATGAATGGATTTTGCATTGGTCGTAAATTTTTCCGGCTCTTATTTTTATGTTTGTTTTGATTTTGGGATGTAAGTCCATAAGGCCATTGTTTACAATTGTTGTATTTTTATTTTCCAATGTGAAATTTCAATTGTTGTAATTTGGAGCATCAGAGTCGCAAAAGGAGCCAACACCACATTGGAGCATGATTTGAAGACCAATGGATGCCTTGGGAATTTTTGTACTAATTAGATTAGTATAGGAAAAATAAGAGCCCAGACAATGCAAAATAATTTTTATGTTATATGTATGTTTTAATTCGAAATGTTTGAATAACATGTCATATAGCTTAGAGTGCCTACTCTTGCATTTCACATGCCATAACATGCTTTAGATGCATTATCATTATAGACATGAAATATGATTTTATGTGATTTAAAATTTTTAAATTAGAATATGATATGCATGGAAAATAATTAATTGGATTAATTGGTTTTAAGGTTTAAAATTTGAATTCTAATATATTGGGCTTAATAAGTGCAACATAAATTCCATTGGTATATATGATGGAAACCCGGATATAAATTCCATAGCTGAATTCGAATGGACGGTAATGTGGTCTGCACTCGAGATACAATTCCACGTACCATTGGATTTTATAACGCACTTAGATTAATTAAATGGTTTAATTTAAATCTTGACCATTGTAGAATTCTAAAATTTTAAACCAATTAGTGTTCTAGTATTTTAAGAGTTAAAATATAATAGGTCACTAATAATATTATCATTAAATTAGTTTAATTGAGTAATACAATTAGTAGAGACTAATGAAAATTAGTGATACAAATTTTAAGAGTTAAAATTGGTTAGGTCACTAATGGTGTACTAGTGTAAATAAGAATTATGATTTAGCCGCCATAAATTTATTCACACTAGTTAAATTAAAATATTAGATATTTTATACATAGAAACCTTAAACTTCAATAGTGTGTGGGAGAGGGATATACGACAGTATATCTCGCGATCTCCATTGTTAGTCCGAAGATGTGAGATTCAAAAGGAGCCTCGAGACGGTTTTTTTTTTCGTCCCCCTACGGATGACATCCATTTTGGGTCAATATCAGGTTTGGATTCCGAGAGGATATGAATTCCAGATGTATCTGGTGAACTGACCTACCCTTCGGCGGCACTTCACTTGTTAAGTCTAAGGGTCTCGAAACGACGGGTCACACTCACAAATGAATAATTAATGTTAATCTAAATTCCTTGATCGAATCAAATGATAGTTGGTTAATATAGGAATAAGAGTTATTCCCGTATATATTAATCAATTGAGATTGTCTCGATCTATCATGTAAATACTTGACCTACCCTACGGCGTCACTTATTTGTGGGATGATAGATTTCCATGGCATAGTAATTCTCTTAGGTTTCCAATTCATTATTTATGATTCATGCATCATGTTTAATTTTATGCCAAAATTATTTGATAATTTTCATATGCGATGAATGAATGTTAAATACATGTTTATTTTATTTTTCAGCCATGGTTTCTCCAATTATTTCCATACTCTCAAATGACAAATTAACGGGAGAAAACTATGTTAAGTGGAAAAGTAACATGAACGTTATCATGGTCTGTGAAGACCTAAAGTTTTTCCTGACGGAGGAGTGTCCTCCCGAGCCGGCCAGAAATGCTGGCCAAGCTATGCGTGATGCCTACCAGAAATGGGTCGTGGCAAATGAGAAAGCTTGCTGTTACTTGCTAGCAGTGATGTCTGAGGTTCTTGCTGCAAAGCAAGAGCCTATGGCTTCAGCATCTCAGATGATGGAGTCATTGCAGGGCATGTTCGGGCAGCCTTCAGAGCGTCAACGTCATGAGGCCATGGTCTCAGTGACGACTGCTACGATGAAGGATGGGACATCATCCCGAGAGCATGTCTTAAAGATGATGACCTATCTCAACACTGCCGAAACCTATGGTGCTCGTATTGATGAGCGTAGCCAGGTTACCATGATTATGAAAACTCTTCTGAAGAGTTTCCTACAGTTTAAAAGCAATTATGTTATGAACAAGTTGACTTTTACATTGACCCAACTGCTTAATGAGCTCACCCATTACGATTCCATGCTTGTGGATCCTCGTAACCCAATGCTGGGGTAAATATTGCCAAGTCTTCTAAATCTACAAAGATGAAGAAGAAAGGAATTAGGAAGGCTAATGTTAAGCCTGTGAAGAAAAAGAACAAGAAATGCTCTAAGGATGCCAAGCCCAAGGGAAAGTGTTCCACTGTAACAAGAACGGGCATTGGAAAAGGAATTGTCCTAAATACCTTGCTGAACTGAAGGAGATAAGGCTACAGGTAAATATTTTTATCAAATTTCAATTAGTGGAGGATGATAAATCTGCTTGGATTGTTGATTCTGAAGCCACTAACCATGTTGTTCTTCTTTGCAGCTGCTTGACTCATGGAGGGACCTTTCTGAAGGTGACTACACCATGAGGGTCGGGACAAGGGATGTCGTTTCAGCAAGAGCAGTGGGAGTTTCCAGTTTAAATTTTACAAATAATAGTTATTTAAATTTGAACAATGTGTTAATCATTCCTGATTTTCGCAGGAATTCGATTTCTGTTTCTAAATTTTTAGATGATGGATTTTCAGTTTCTTTTAATAGCAATTTGGTTATTATTGGTGGAAATGGATTAACCATATGCACAGGAAACTCAGAAAATAACTTATATGTGTTAAGACCATTAACACATAGGTCACTGCTCAACGCTAAAATATTTAAGGTTGAGAAACCTAAAACTAAACGGCAAAAGATTTCTCATGATGACACATATCTGTGGCATATTAGACTTCGTCATATCAGACTTGACTAGATAGATAGGTTGATAAAGAACGAAGCCTTAAATCAGTTAAAGCTCGGAACTTTACAAGTCTGCGAATCCTATTTAGAAGAAAAAATGACCAAAAGACCTTTTACTGGAAAAAGTATAAGAGCCAGTTAGCCAATTGAGCTTATACATTCGGACGTTTGCAAACCGGTGAATGTAAGAGCCAGAGGTGGTTATGAATACCTAGTCATATTTATTGACGATTATTCTAGATTTGGGTATGTTTACCTAATGCAGCACAAGTCAGATACTTTTGAAAAGTTCAAAGAGTATCGTGCTGAGGTTGAGAACCAATTAGGTAAAACGATCAAAACTCTACGATCAGATCGTGGATGAGAATACCTTGACAGAGATTTCGAGGAATTTTTGGTTGAGCATGGGATAGGTGTTGGACAGTTATGACCCATAGTGTCACTATTTGTACAGATTATGGTGTTGTTGTACAAATTAACTAGTGACAAAGGAAATTGCTCTTTCATCATTTGTAATTAGATTACCAAGATGTATAAATAATGAAAGGTCCATATGATTAGTTCCGGATTGAGATGATATGAGACAGTATCAATCCACGAAGGTTTAATCATTAAATATCCCTAGTTAGAGTATTATCGAGATTGGACATCGATAATGCGTAAAAGACTAGTATTACACTTGTGCGCATTGTGAGGGCATAACAGCATAGTTCTCATATATTTGGGTATAGGATACTCATGCAAGTGTAATAAGAGGTTGTGTTTACCGATGGTACGGGAAACAGCTTCGCTCTGGATAGACCCCTCGAAATTCCATTGGTAGTATGACTATGTGTCTATGGAAGTCCGAATCAGGGTAGATGTATTTGGTCTTAACCTGAGACTTGCACCGCTAATACTTGCGACAATCAATATACTTTGGTTTTGGTCGTCCAGGGCTTTAACAGGTTCTGTGTACCCCTCTTCTGGGTATATTAAGAATCGTAGTGTATTAGGTGTGATGTCGAGATGGAAGTATCACTCCAGTCATAGTGGAGATGATGATCACGTAGGATACGGAACTTGTTCTCTTATATGCTTCAGCTATCGGGATATTATGACTAGGTCATGTTTATCCGATTATAGAGACTAGTTACCAGAGATATGATATGTGCTTCGTA
>SKCR01014181.1:0-56957 GCA_019454045.1 Zanthoxylum bungeanum | reverse complement strand
AGACCGCGAGTAGCTCGTGATGCATGTCTACATTGCTAGAAGTCTGGACACTGGAAACGTGATTGTCTAGAGCTAAAATAAAATACAGGAACCTCAAGTACGCTTTATATTTTTCCTATTATTGACATCGCATTAGCCTTAGATGTAAATAATGGTTGGCTGTTAGACACCGGTAGTCTCACTCATATTTGAAACTCCATGCAAGCCATGAGAGTTAAAAGAAGGTTCAACAAAAGAGAGATTGATCAGTGAAATCACACACGTAACACAAGCGCACGTATCGCTCAAGTAGTATAAAAAATCGATCCCACGAGGACTTAATTTCTCACAATGTTATTAATTATTGATGCTAAATGTTACAGGTATCTAATTGAGGTTGGAAGGGATTGTTCGTTTGTTGAATGTGGATTAACTAAATAAAGTAAAAAATACAAAATACAAACAAATGAAATTAATAATAAAGAAAACATTTAGGGTTGTGAATCCGCCCAATATTACTCTAATGATGAATTGATTCTCTTATACATGTGTAATAAATCAGTTTGTTAACTGGAACACGAAGATATACAAAACCTTTGTCAATGGTCAGATACAAACACCTAAAGTAACCCAATTAACTATATATCTTTGTTAACCAAGAAACTCTGAATTCATTAAGTTCAAGTTTCAATTGTGGCTACCCAAGCCCGACAGGTATATGTCTATCCTGGAAGGAAATCTCCCATAAAGTGAGATTGTGAGCTATTGAATCTAATGCTGAAACCTAAAATACATTCGTCAAGTTCATTTTAAGTTTACCACATCAATCTAATTGGTGATCAGGAAACAAGAAGTATTAAGATTAAGATTCAATAAACAAGCCTAATGTATTAACCATTATATTAGAAAATCAATTATTAAACTCGTGAATATTGTGCTTCATCACTTTCCTAGATTAAAAATAAAATGTTGAGGTTAGGGAATCTACCTTTACTATTTCAAATCTAGAAATCTCTCTTATTATAATATATAAATTTGTATTATATTACCAACCGACCATATAAGCGGTATCATGATTAAGTCATGTTTTAATTAATTCCAAACAAGAAACAATCCTCAGTTCGTTATTAAGAAAGCTAAGGAAAGTATGAATTTGGAAAATGAAATCAGCCTCAATTTATAGGCAAAAAATCTGGTCTGCGCCGATGCGCAGGGTGCTCTGCATTACGATGTGTGCACAGTAAATGACGGCTGTATTATTTCGTCGGTGCGTCACGACGTAAAAGGCTTGGGCGTCACGACGCGTGCTACAATGATGATGCAATGATGACATAAGTAATAACACGTGTCAGTAGGCTGCGTAATTGAGGCGCGTCGCGACGCAGAGAAGTGTGCACGTCGCGACGCATGAACAATAATTTTCCCATTTTACCATTTTTCATCCGTTTTTCTTCATTTTAGCCCCGAGTTGATTCCATTGAGTCCCGAAACTTTTTTTATCTGCAAAATAACACAAAACACATCAAAACGTTCATAAAACCTGAGATCCTATATAAAATATTAGGTAAAAAGAGTGGTAAATATTGATATATTTTCCGCTCATCACACCCCCAAACCTAACATTTTGCTAGTCCTCGAGCAAAACAAACAAAACAAAATGAAATAAATAACTAAAACTAAATTAAACTAAGCCACTTTCGTAAGGATCACAGTTGCATTTAGCGTATGCAACTAGCCTTTAAACCCCTATGTGTCCCTAGTGGACGAGTTATAGTCTCGTGAGGGCTTACAACGACGATACCCACAAACGTCAATTACATGCAATCACACGTAAAAACAAAACAAAAGAAAGAGATAAAAGAAAATAATAGCTTTATATACATTGTCCTCAGAGAATGTCTAGAATCAAAGTTAAAGGAACCTTCAAAATGCATACTACAATTAAAATCCTTTCCTTTGAACAAAGTATCTGAATCAGACTCTAACTGTGTGTGTGTGAATAATTCTGCAAACAACTTCGATTCTAAGTTATTAACTAGGTGAGTTTGTCTCAATTCTTAGTAGTTGATGGGTCAAACCAACCTGACTATCTAAAATTATTGTGTCTGCTACAAAATGCGTAAAGTGAGGTATGTTTTTTTTCCTTTGAAGCTTTACCATTTGACGCGAACGATCACTCCTTAGTGAGGCAAGATGCCGGTTACTAAGTAGAAGCTTATTTATTAACTAACTCAAGCTGTACCGTTTGACACAAATAGTCACTGTTGGCCAGGCAAGACGCCCGATTACTAAGTAAAAGCTTGGTCAGTTTTTATTCATCACTTTTTTACCTCATATCATAAATAAATGTAGACAGAAATAAATATCCAGGCAAATGGTCATTCATCATCCACTAATTATTTCAACTAGTCATTTTGTCAGTTCATTATTATCTAACTACTACAGAACTATTTTCTGGTGGATATGAGTCTAACCTAGATATTATGCTCAAAATATAGGATGAAAGTGAAATTAGCATTTATATTTTCCTAGAACATTTTACTAAGACAAACAATCTCATCATTAGACTATTTTTTTTGGCATTTTTAAATAAAGCATGCAAAAATTAAGACATACAAGACACGCAAGACACACGACATGTAGGGAAGAAAAACATACAGGAAAGAAAAAAATAACGGAGAAGACAAATAAAAATAAACAACCTCACCCTCAAACCTAAACCTAGCATTATCCCCAATGCATTACAAAATAAAAGAGAGATAAGGGAACAATGGTACCGTGGTTTAATCATTCCTCAGCCCCGTCATCGTCACTGTCGTCCTCCGAAAAGTCAGGGAATACCAGAATCTGTTCATCACTCATGTTAAGATGGCGAGCCATTTGTTGAAGCAGTTGCCTCGTGGCCATACTATCTTGAACCATGAAGTCAATGCGAGATTCAATTCGATCTAAGTGCTATGACATGGAGCATGATTGCGATGATCTCCACGCAGATTGAGGTTGCTGTTGTGGCACTGCAGGTGCTGAAGATGAACTGGCCTGTGCTGGATTCTCTTTGCTCTCTATTGTTGAACAATTCTCGATGTAAGTGCAGTGGTGACCTATATTGATTCTTCTCTAGGGTCCATGGGCACCCAGCTGCTGCACAGAGGTTAGTGATAAGACTGCAATATAAAAGTCTAGTTTGTGCAGAGTGTGTTGCACGAACAATATTACAAGTTATCGGCCCACCTCTGTCAATAGTTTGTCCTTTAAGCAAAGATTAAAATAGAATCATTCGTTCCTTGGTGACATTTGTTATATGGGTGCCAGGTAGAAGGGTGCAGGTTAAGAAATGAAACCAAACTCGAGCATCAGATGTGAGATACCTAGAACTAATTTTGACATATTCCCCACTATTGTTGATATCCCAGATATCATTGGGGATGCATAGTGTCATTGTGATAAGGTCTAGGTCGTGGTGCTCAATGGTTTTTATGTATTCATCATCCTATATATCTGGCAACCTATAAAACTTGTTAATCGTGGATCGATCAAATGCCACCATCTGACCTCTAACCATCACATGATACGCTTGGTGCTTGGAAGTATTGGAGTAGAACTCACGAACTACAGGAGATAGGCTGCTGGCAAAGCTTATGCCAATGACGGTCGGTGATAATTCTGTCTATCTGGGGAAACTGACCGGGGTTAATGTCAAAACCCCTATCCAAGATTGGCACTTTTTGTCTCATCCTTTTTTCATAACAACGCTCAGTAGCTGCCGATAAAAATTTAGAAGCATCGTAACTCGGCCCAGAAGCCGCTGAGGTCCTCGATCTCTTAGGGGTTATTTAATTTTTAAAAATTTTGGTATTGTTTCCCTTAATTTTCTAGAATTCCAAATTTTTCACCCTAAAATTTCTAACACTTCATAATTATTTTACAACCGCAAACACTTCACCCCCAAAACTTTGAATTTGTCAACAGCATCAGCCGCAAACATACGCCCACAACTCCAAAATTTCAACAGTAAAAAACACAAACACAAAATTTCAAATCACATACAGTTACAATCCTAAAACTAAATCACAAAATTAAACAACTCACGGTGCAAATGTGCAAACTACAAACATAATGACAAATTGAAAAAGAAAAATGAAGGTACCCGAATTTGCAAGCTGGAGTCCCAAATTCGAACAACTCACGCGTAAATGGAGGATGGTTATGTCTCAAATCCGAACTTTACATGCGAAAATGAATGTTTGGGAAGTGATTTCGTGGGTCGGGTGAGATGTTTGGAGATTTGAAGGATAGATTTGTGGAAGAAATTGAGAGAAAATGAAGAAAATGGAGAGAAAACGAAAGAGAATGACGGAAAATGAGAGAACAAATGTGAAGAAAATGGTTCGTGGCTGCTGGTTTTAGACTTGGAATCGTGTACGTGTCGCGACATAGAGTGATGCACGTCACGACTCACAGCCCTAAAAATTTAGGGATCTTCACGTGTCAGGTTAGCACAGTCGCGCATATAGTTGATGCGTCGCGACGTGATTTATTTTATTTTTTTTTACAAAAATGAATCCTTCGAACATATCCACTAAGATGCATCTCAAGAGTTGATTCCTTACTCTACCATCTCTGATAAATTGAATTTATATCTTCGCGATTTTGTCAAACATTACTCCGTGATATCCACATTTTTACTGGCTTGCTCTGTTTTAAGTGCTCCGTCTGTGTTTTTCCCTGTAAAAATAATACACAAAATTTAAAAATGCTACAACATGTGTACACAAAATACAAACAATAAAAATAAAAATTTGCATGGGTTGCTTCCCCGCTAGCGCTAAATTTATCATCTTCAGCCAGACGTGACTGAAATTCATCAGTCAATGAGGCCTCAGCGTGGTTTTGGATGTTCGATTGAGGACAATCCCATGTGCGTTGGTTTTGAAGGGTCTATTCCAACGATGAGGTGGCCAAAAGAATTTTGTTTGACTTGGTGCTCGTGCCACATTCTTAAACTTTGAAGCTCCTATGGTTCCTGAAAGAAAAGAAAATGAATAATGAGGTCTAGTATGGTGCTTAACTTTGAATATGAGTGTCATTCTGTCAAGCTGTTGGGCAGTGTCTTCAATATATACTCCCCACTTCATGATGGTTCCTCTGGTGTCATGAGCTTTTCAATATAGTCACACATTTGCTCATGTTTTTGCTATGTATCTTGTTCCATCTTTTCTTCACAGATTTTTTTTAGGATCTCCTAGTTTAGCTCTTCATCTGTCATCTGTGCAATCCATGCTCCAAGATCTTCATTTTGAGGATGCAGAGTTTCATCCTCATTTGTTGGTGTGGTTGGTACAGATAGCTCTGCTACTTGGTCCTCCTCAGTGACCGAAGAATGATCTAAATCAAGTTGAGATTCTACTTGTTCGGGCTCCAGAAGTGATACCTCCGACTCTTGATACTGTTCAGCTTCTGTCTCGATTAAGGTGTCATCGTGGAATGCTTGGTACTCAAAGGCTTCATCAGTGTCATCCAAAATTGCTCTGTGAGGTATGTAGCTCTGGTTTTCTATTAATTGTCTCACTTGATCTATCATTCTCTGTATAGATGCCGCTTGACTCTGAAACATGTTATTCATTGCATCAAGTTAGCTTCCCGTTTCTTAAGCATGCCCATCAACTTTCTTATCTCTGATGGTTCTGGTTCTTGATGAAGATAATAAGTTGATGGTGGATAAGATGAAAAATATGGTTCAGTGAAATATGTTGGTTCTTCATCGACATACCGAGATTGATTCAGATAATTCTGCCACCATGAGTTATACTGGTACATGCATTGATCGCTCGAGTGGTTATCATCACATATCTCACATTTAATCATTGCGTTTTGAAATTATTGACCAAATGTTGTGTTGATTGGCTCTAACATCTGACCGGTGCGTAATCACACGCGTATAACGCAAGCGCACGTATCGTTCAAGTAGTATAAAAGTATCGATCTCATGAGGACTTAAAACATTTTGTTATTAATTTATGAAGTTAAATGTTTACAAGTATCTAATAGATTGGTTGTTTGATTGGGTGGTGACTTTAAAACTTAAAACAAGTAAATAAAATGCTTGAAAGTAGATTGAAGAAAATTCAAATTTATAAAACTATCCAGGGTTGTGAATCCTTCCAATATCTTTTTTAAAAGATGAAGTGGTTATTTTACGTTTGTGTAATATATTGGTCTATTAACCTGAACACGAAATTATGTAAAAGCCGCTTCCGATGGTCAATACAAATACCCAGTATAACCCAATTAATCATATTCCTATGTTAACCAAGTTATCTGAATTCATTAAGATTAAGTTCCAATTATGGCTACCCCCGCCCGACAGGTATATTCCTATCCTGTAAGGAAATCTATTAAAGGGTTATCTATCCTCAAGAAAGATCGTGGCTATTGAGTCTAAAGTCTTTAACCTAAAATCTCTTTTCCAAGTTCATTTTAAGTTTACCGAATCAATCTTATTAATGGCCAGTTAACAAGATTCATTAAGACTAAGGCTCAATAAATAAACCTTTATATTACCCCAAACCATAATTTAACCCCTTATAAACTGATGATATTGGACTTCATCACAACCTCAAATATCTGGTTTAGTTATGACACATATTTACGGGTAGTAGAAACTTATTTAGATATCTCCCATAATATAATATATAAACTTGTGATAACATTACCAACCAGCCATATAGGCGGTATCCTGATTAAGTCAAATTAAGTCCAACCAGCCATTAAGGCGGTAAAAAGATTTGTCCATGAACCTGCCATATAGGCGGTAAGAAAGTTTAATTACCAACCGACCAATCTGGCGGTATCCTTTTTAAGTCAAATTTTAAATAGTGAATATATTATTTTTAAGGGAGATTAATCTAAATAGCAATAGTAAAAGAATTACCTTTCACCATAGCTGGGGAACTTACCTCCTCATGGTAAATAGTAAAAACTGTAAAAAGTAAAAAAACAAGTAAATTATTATTATTACAAAACGTAATTAAAATTAATTACAAAACTAAAAACTAAAAAACTAAAAATTAAAAGAAAGCAGAGAGAGAAACTCTCTCTTTACATCAAAGAGATGAGAGAGAGTGGTACATCTAAAACTTAAATTTAAGCTCTATTTATAGGCGCGGATAGGCATCGGGCGTCGCGACGCTAAGGCCTTTGGCGTCGCTACGCCGGATTAGTGACACATGTCACACGTTGATTTGTCGGCTCAGAATCTTATCCGATGACGTGACATTGTTCATGATAACTCAATAATTGTGATGACGTCATGATGATGTGGCGGTGGTGATTGTCGGCATCTTGAGATGATGACACGTGGCATGCGCACGTTAGCAGATCGGCTGTGATGTTGACACGTGGCATGATGCATTTTAGCAAGCTAATTTCTCAGATTTTAACACGTGTCCAGGCGCATGTTAGGCGTCGCGACGCGCCCAAAATTATGATTTTGCCCTTTTGCCAATTTTCATTGTTTTGCTCCAAATCACTTCCAGAATATCCTGAAACTTTATTTATCTACAAAATAACACAAAACACATCAAAATATTCACAAAACTCAAGAAACTATACAAAATATTAGGTTAAATGAGTGGGAAATAGTGATATAAATACCACTCATCACACCCCCAAACCTAACATTTTGCTAGTCCTCGAGCAAAAACATAAAATAAAATAACATAAATAAATTAACTAAGCCACTTTCATAGGGATCACGGTTGCATTTAGCATATGTAACAAGCCTTTAAACCCCTAGGTGTCCCTAGTGGACGAGTTGTAGTCTCGTGAGGGTTTACATCAATGATACCCACAAAAGCAAAAAGGTAATAAAACTAATGCACACAAAAGTAAAAAGACAAGCGAAAGAGAATAAAGAAGTTAGTGACTAATCAGGTGAAACTTCTACTCCAAGTCAATAGTTGTTTTGTTTCATTCTAAATTACCGAATAAGTAAATTCTCCGATTATATTTACCAGTCTCCCATACACAGCCAACAAAATATTAAACAACTTATTTTTGCCCACAACAGTCATAAGTGCAGTTGATAAGAGAGTAATATTTTTGTCCTAAAGTTCTATCAGATTTCACACCTTTTGATAGCAATGGAATAATTTTTCTCATTTTTCTGATTTTTTCTTTGATTTTTCTTTTCTATTTTTTATTTATATACAATATCTTCCATCTATGTAATGAGGTTGGCTTTAGGGCACCAGGTGTTAAGACACCCCTACGAACTTAATTACTCAGACTTCAGATATATATATTTTTGCAGCATCTTTGATCCATGTAGCGAGCTTTGGGCTAGTGACTCCCAAACCAGCTGGTTTTAGGGCACTAGGTGTTAAAACACCCTTGCAGACTTAATAACTCGGATCTCGGATTTTTTTTTATTCCACTGCTTTTTGAGATGCTTCCTCCAATTAAACTAGAGCACTAAATATTACAAACTTTTCAATTTTAGCTCATGTCTATATGTTACTATGCATATTGATAATATCTGCTAACTGACATATGAATATCCATTTTAGTCAATTTTATGGAGAATTTACAAATTAAATAATTCAAAAGGAAATAAACAAAAATTAACTTGTTCCGATATAGGTTTGAGTACGTATCAGGAGTGGAAACTCCTTACTCCGCTATCTTACCAATTTCACCTTTTTAGTCAAATAAAAACACAAAACGCAAAATATTTTGTAATTTTTGAAAAAATTTCAATTTTTTTTTGTATTTTTCGAAACATTTGGCCTAAAAAATAAAAACAACACACAACTAAAAACAAGATAAATTCAACTAATTTCCTCCCCCAAACCTAAATGAGACATTGTCCCAATGTCTTAAACAGTAGAAGAAGAGTTTAGAAGATAATACCTGGTTAACTGAAACTCTACAGGAAATTAAAGGTTAAGATCCAAATTAATCCGACGCCTCTTACCACGATCGTCCTCGGACCAATTTATCTTTGAAAGGATGGGGTCAACTTATGGTTCATGGGCTAAGAGTTGGTCTATTAGATCCGGAGCAGTTCTGGCAGTATAAATGAGTTCTTTTAAATGTTTTGACACAAATCCATTTCTCCGAACATCATCAAGAAACACACAAAGAAAATCATAAAATCCATCAACGTTGAGCAGTCCAAGCGGTTTCTAGTGTATGTTCAGGTTCGCCCAAGATAGCACAATAAAAATTTCCTCCAATGTACCCAAGCCACCTAGCAAAGCAATAAAAGCATAAGCACGGTTAATCATTTCTACCAGTCGTTCAGACATACCTGGCACGATCAGTTCCTCTCCGTTTGACGGTTCAATAAGATTTGCTTCTGCCAAGGGTTTTGGATGATTCCCAAAACATGACTGCCTCCTTCTTGTACGACCTTTGAAACGATCCCCCTAAGTCCAAGATTTCCTCCGCCATATATTAAGTGCATATTCCTTGCAGCTAAGACTCGACCCAATTCCTGTGCTGCTTCTACGTATTGTGGCTTAACACCAACACTACTACCGCAAAACACACAGATGTTTTCAACTCGTCTTCTTGAAGTGGCTTCCATTTTTTATGTATTTCTTTCTCAACTCTGGATGCCTTCAAAAGTGCAATGACGGGCTGGATTTATAGTACCTGAAAAAGGGTGAGTAATAATAGCACAAGTATCTTCCAAAGGACGATTAGTAGCGCAATAATATCGTGATAGACAAAAAAGTATGGATCCTGTCGGAGAAATAAAAGAAAACAACAAAAAAAAATCACAATTATTAAGAAAAGACAAAGAGATATAATATTTACAAGAAAAGTAACGGATTTATTGACGTCTATGCGTCAGGGACAAGCTTCCCATCCAATTTTCTTAAAAATTGGCAAACAGGGTCTTTTTGAGTCAGATTCCGAGACTTAACAGTTGTCTTTCCTTTTGGAATTGTGCATATAACATGCGAATTTCATGTTACACACATCCACTGGGATGCGTCTCAAGAGTTTTAGATATGTCATCCAAAGACTCCTCACTCAAGCCGTCCCTAATGAAGTTAATCTTATCTTCGCGGCTATCAGACACCATTCCTAAAGAACGACAACGAGTATTACAAAACATACGAGCACATTATAACAAAACACATATTGTTTGGCTCTTCTCTTTTTAGCATATGTGCTCTTTCCTAAACTAGGCAGATGTGAATAAAAGAGTCAGAAAACTCACCTGCCAATCGGACCCGTGCTTCAATTAACCATCGAATGTCAGTAGGAATGCCTTCAATCATCATTAGTCTCATCCGTTCTAAGCGAGCTTTGTAAACTTTCATCAGAGATTTTTGAGGGAGAGAAGGAAATTGCTTGCGAAGATTTGCGAGAGCTTCTTCCATCTTGAAATGACTAAACCTGAAAAAATTAAAACAACAAAAAATAAATCACACCAAATCACAATATATACACAAATTGCATGGGTTGCCTTCCTGCTAGCGCTAAGTTTAAAGTCGTCAGCCAGACTTGACTTCTCGAATGTTAAGCTGGATCTGAAAGTGTAGCACTTTCTTTTTGTCGCTAAAATGATTCTCCCTAGTAGTGCTTGACACGCTTGTTTTTAACCTTGAAAGTTTTGTTGGAGTCAGATCATGTATCTCAACGGCTCTATCTGGTAAAACCTTGGTGATCACAAATGGACCTGACCACCGTGATTTTGGCTTCCATGGGAAGAATTTCACCCTTGATTGTTTAACAGTACCTTCTACCCTGGTTCCAGTTGTATGCGCACTAACTTCTCATCATGTCTTTTCTTGCCTTTTCTTGTACAATTTGGCATCCTCAAAAGGCTGATTGTGAAATTCCTCCAATTCGTTGAGCTGGTGGAACTTTTTCTCTTCTGTTGCTTGTAGTGCAAGAATTGGCTTCTTCAGTACAAAAGACGCTTTATCTTAGGCTCCACAGGCAATTGACATGTTTTACGTTTGTCAGTAGAACTTTGTATTGTATTGGAGTTCTGAACTGGTACTATGTATCACATCAAGTTTGAAACATTCCTCATTCTTTTCATCATCTGGGAAATTCATGGCCTTGAAAACATTGAATGTTACTTCTGGTCCTGTACCCTCATGGTTAATTCTCATTTTGTACATCAATAATGGTTCGACCTGTAGCCAAGAATGTCTCCCGAGGATGATTGGCACGTCTGCGTCTTCCTCCATATCAAGGACAATAAAATATGCTGGGAAAATGAATTGTCAACCTTGACCAGCACATCCTCAACTACGCCTCTTGGAAATACGAGCGTTCTATCAGCAAGTTGTAGTGAGACTGAAGTGGCATTGTTTCTCCAATCTGTAATTTCCTGAAAATAGAAAAAGGCATCAAGTTAACACTCGCACCTAAATCACATAGAGCCTTACCGAAATCATGTTCTCCTATGGTGCAAGGAACAGTGAAACTGCCAGGATCTTTCAACTTTGGAGGAAGTTTTCTCTGAATGATGGCGCTGTATTCTTCTGATAATGCTACTATCTCGTAATCTCCCAATCTCCGTTTTCGTGAAAGAATGTCTTTCATGAATTTGGCATAGCTGGCCATTGTTCAACGCTTCTGCAAATGGAATGTTGATATACAGCTTTTTGAAGATCTCCAGGAACCGAGAAAACTGCTTGTCCAATTTGTTCTTCTGAAGACGTTGAGGAAAAGGTGGAGGGGAATGATCTGTTCTTTTTCCTTTGCTTTTTTCTCATCTGTTGCTTTGTTTCTTTTGGAACTTCCTCAGCAGCTGTTTTGGCTCCAACATCTTGTTGATTTCAGTACCGCTTTTTAACATGATGGCATGACATTGCTCCTTCCCCATGTTCCTTGGATTTGGCTCTGTGTTGCTAGGAAGGGTACATGGCGGTCTGTAACTCTGAGCATTTGCCAGTTGTCCAATTGATTCTCCAGTGCTTTAATAGAAACAGATTGACTTTGAATTAATGCTGCTTGGGATTGAAACAAACATCATATCTTGCTGGTTGAGATTGAAACATAGTATATATCTTGCTGCTTGAGAGTCGTGTTTTGCTTATATCTTTTTCAAGTGGGTCAACACTTCTGTTATTCCTGATTCATTTGCCTACTCATGGCTTTTGTTCTGTTGCTGGAATTCATGTGGTGGATAGTTCTGCTGTTGGCCTGAATTGTTGCTCCATGAAAAATTGGGATGATTCCTCCACCCTGGGTTGTAGGTGTTGGAATATGGATTGTTCCCCTGTCTGTTGAAATTGTTGACATAATTCACCGTTTCTTCAAGTTGGTTCAACTCTGGTGCTCCTCCATATGGTGAACTTTGGATCCAGTGGTAAGAGTCTCCATGAATTTGCATATCTGATCTAGCTTGGCGTTGACTGCTGTATTGGCTCCACTTTCATAAATTCCTGCAATTCTTTGGATCATGCTCATTTCTGTTGGCCACAAAGGAATTGTTGTTGGCCATTTCTTCGATTAGGTCCAGGCTTGATCTTCTCCTTTTTCCATCAAGCTCCTCCAGCAGCAGCATCGATTGTGGTTCTCATTATTCCAGAAAGCCCATTATAGAATGTTTGGACTTGAAGCCATTTTGGAATCTCATGGTGAGGACATTTCCGGAGTAAATCTTTGTACCTTTCCCAAGATTCACAGAGGGATTATGAATCTTGTTGTACAAAGGATGTGATATCATTCCTCAGTTTTCCGGTTCTGGCTGGTGGAAAGTACTTTGCAAGAAATTTGGTGGCTAAAGTGTTCCAAGTTGCGATGGAACCTACTGGTAGTGAATGTAACCAAGCTTTAGCTCTGTCTTTCAAGGAGTATGGGAAAACACGCAATCTCATTGCTTCTTCAGCTTCTCGGTTGTAATTGAAAGTGCCGCAAACTTCCAGGAAGTTGCTGATGTGGGCATTAGGATTTTCAGTTGCATTCCCCCCAAACTGAACTGACTGCTGAATCATCTGAATGCATGTTTTTATGTCACCTGAATTTGCTGGTAAGGAAGGAAGTACAATGCAAGAAATGAGTCAATCAACCACCAGAATGGTTCTGTCTCGAATGGGAATTGGTGGTGCAACGTTCAAAGGTTCAGGTTCCATGTTGACTAAAGCTTCTTGGCCTTCTCGCCTTTCCATTCTCAACTGTCTGACGGTTCTTTCAATTTCTGGGTCAAGCGATCGGAGTTCAAAGCTTCTGGTTCGTCTCATGTAGTTTCTGAGAACCTGAAACACAAGAAAATAGAAATAATAAGTAAAAAGAAATTAGATACAAGTAAAGGTATATTAACCCTTAAACTAATAGTAAAAGATAAATAAGTCCACGGCAACGGCGCCAAAAACTTAACTGGCGTAAACACACACGTATAACGCAAGTGCACGTATCGTTCAAGTAGTATAAAAATATCGATCTCACGAGGACTTAATATCTAATCTATTATTTTATGAGGTCAAATGATTACTAATATCTAACAGGTTGTTTGATTGATTTGAAATGGTGACGATCCTAAATTTAAAAACAAGTAAATAAAATTATTCGAAAGTAGATTTTAAGAAAATTCAAATAAAAAACTATATAGGGTTGTGATTTCTTCCAATATCATTTTAAAGATGAATGGTTATCTTAAGTTGGGTAATATATTGATTTATTAACCTGGAACACTAAATTATGTGTAAGCCTCTGTCGATGGTCAGACACAAATACCCAGTTTAACCCAATTGAACCATATGTCTATGTCAACCAAATTATCTGGATTCATTAAGTTTAAGTTCCAATTATGGCTTCCCTCGCCCCGACAGTATATTCCTATCCTGTAAGGAAATCTATTAAAGGGTTATCTATCCTCAAAGAAGATCGTGGGCTATTGAGTCTAAGGCTGAAACCTAAAATCCCTATGTCTAGTTCATTTTAGATTTACCAGATCAATTTTATTAATGGCCAGTTAATAAAAAAGCATTAAGATTAAGACTCAATAAATAAATCTTTATAATACCCAAACTTTAATCTAACCCCTTATAAACCGGTGATATTAAAAATCATCACAACCTCAGATAACTAATTTAGTTACAATACATAACTAGGGCTAGTAAAAACTTGAAAATAAAAGACATAAGTAAAAGTGCGGTAAAGTAAATACTGAAAAGTAAATTACAATAAAATAAAATGCTAAGGTAAAAGGAATTACTTTTACTACTACTAATTTAGATATCTCCCATAATATAATATATAAACTTGTGATAACATTACCAACCAGCCATATAGGCGGTATCCTGATTAAGTCAAATTAAGTCCAACCAGCCATTAAGGCGGTAAAAAATTTGTCCATGACTTGCCATATAGGCGGTAAGAAATTTTAATTACCAACCGACCAATCTGGCGGTATCATTTTTAAGTCAAATTTTAAATAGTGAATATATTATTTTAAAGGAGATTAATCTAAATAGCAATAGTAAAAGAATTACCTTTCACCATAGCTGGGGAAGTTACCTCCTAATGGTAAATAGTAAAAACTGTAAAAAGTAAAAAAAACAGTAAATTACTATTATTAAAAAACATAATTAAAATTAATTACAAAACTAAAAACTAAAAACTAAAAATTAAAAGAAAGTAGAGAGAGAAACTCTCTCTTTACATCAAGAGATGAGAGAGAGTGGTACATCTAAAACTCAAATTTGAAGCTCTATTTATAGGCGCGGATAGGCATCGGGCGTCGCGACGCAAGGCCTTTGGCGTCGCTACGCCGGAACAGTGACACGTGTCACATGTTGATTTGTCGGCTCAGAATCTTATCCGATGACGTGGCACTGTTCATGATAACTCAATAATTGTGATGACGTCATTGATGACGTCATGATTATGTGGCGGTGGTGATTGTCGGCATCTTGAGATGATGACACGTTGCATGCGCACGTTAGCAGATCGGCTGTGATGTTGACACGTGGCACGACGCATTTTAGCAAGCCAATTTCTCAGATTTTGACACGTGTCCAGGCGCACGTTAGCAAAGAGTCGGCGCACGTTAGGTGTCGTGACGCCAAGGGTTTGGGCGTCGCGACGCGCCTAAAATTACAATTTTGCCATTTTTGCCAATTTTCACTGTTTTGCCCCAAATCACCTCCAGAATGTCCTGAAACTTTATTTATCTGTAAAATAACACAAAACGCATCAAATATTCACAAAACTAAAGAAAGTATACAAAATATTAGGTTAAATGAGTGGAAATAGTGATATAAATACCACTCATCAATAAACCGGTGATATTGGACTTCATCACAACCCCAGATAACTGGTTTAGTTACGAACATATTACGGGTAGTAGAAACTTAAATAAAAGAAAAGACATAAAGTAAATGCTGAAAAGTAAATGCTAAAAGTAAATGACGGAAAGTAAATGCTGAAAGTAAATTGCTGAAAGTAAATTGCTGAAAAGTAAATGCTGAAAGTAAATTGCTGAAAAGTAAATAAAGTAAGAGTACAATAAAAGAAAATGCTGAGGTAAAAGGATCTACTTTTATTACTTCTATTTTAGATATCTCCCTTAATATAATATATTAATTTTGCATGATAATTACCAACCAGCCATATAGGCGGTATCCAGATTCAGTCAAATTAATAATTAATTACCAACCGACCAATCAGGCGGTATCCAGTTTAGTCAAGTTAAAACCAATTTAAATAATTACCAACCGACCAATATGGCGTTATCCTCGTTAAGTCAGATTTTAACTAGTTTATATATTATAATTAGGGGATTAATCTAAATATTAGTAATAAAAGTTTTATCTTTTACCCCAGCAAATGGGAGTTACCTCCTCATTACTGAAAAGTAAAAACTGAAAATTAAAGAAAGAAAAGTACTGTGCGTAAAAGTAAATTGCGAAAAGTAAACAAAAAAATGAAAGAAAGAAAAGAAGTGCGAAAGCGGAAATTAATTACTGAAAGCTGTAAATAAACAAACAAGATACAATCTTATTAGTCTTCTTAAGAATTCCTTAAGAGAAATTATGAATTTACAAATGAAATGACTGATATTTATAGGCAAAATTTTGCCCCCATCAAATCATCCACCAAATCGATTATTAATTGCTCCACTAATTGCTCCACCAAATCCATTATTAATGCTCCATAATTGCTCCACTAATTTCTATCATGTTTGGTGGGAGTTTGACTAATTATTATTTATTTATTTATTTATTTATTTGCTTTGAAAATGACTTTAATAATTACACATAACACATTTCCGGATGTTCATCAATTTCGGTCATGAAATCTTCAGAATTCGAAATTATTTTTTCTTCAAAGTTGTAGCTCATTGAGTCTTCTTTAATCTGGAACTTGAATCAGCTCAATCCGATATTGGAGTAACAAGTTATACCCAAAAGACGACAGATGCACAAAACTGGAATTTCCAAAACTGCACTTCGTTAAAACGCGCCCTTTCAAGTTTCCAATCTCCAAAATTAATATGTCAAGTCCAATATTTGCCCTTATTTGACCCATATTTCATCCTAAATGATTTCATTGAGTCCAAATATTATTTTATCTGCAAAATAAACTAAAACATATCAAAACGTTCATCAAACCGGAGAAACTAAACAAAATATTAAGTAAAAGAGGCGGTAAATATTGATATATTTTCTGCTCAACACACCCCCAAACCAAACATTTTGCTAGTCCTCGAGCAAAAAAACAAAATAAAATACAAGAAACAATTAAAATTAAACTAAGCCACTTTCGTATGGATCACGGTTGCATTTAGCGTATGCAACAAGCCTTTAAACCCTAGTGTCCCTAGTGGACGAGTTGTAGTCCTCATGAGGGTTTATACAGCGTCGATACCCACAAACGTCTTATAAAAGTAAAAAGATAGTAAAACTAATGCACACAAAAGCAAAAAGACAAGAGAAAGAAAAAAAAAGTTAGTGACTAAACGGGTGAAACTTGTTATCTAAGTCAATAATTGTTTTGTTTCTTTCTAAATTACTGAATAAGTAAATTATCCGATTATTTTTACCATTCTCTATATACACAGCCAACACAATATTAATCAACTCATTTTGCCCATAATAGTCACAAGTGCAGTTGAAAAGAGAGTAATATTTTTGTCCTAAAGTTATATCAGAATTCACACATTTTTTAAGCAATTGAATAAATTGTTTTTTTTGATTTTTTTGATTTTTTTTCTTGATTTTTGATTGATTTTTTATTTATTTATATACAATATATTCCATCTATGTAGCGAGTGTTGGGTCGGTGGCTCCCAAACCAGTTGGCTTTAGGGCACCAGGTGTTAAGACACCCATACAGACTTGATTATTCAGACTTCAGATATATATATTTTTGCAACATCCTTTATCCATGTAGCGAGCTTTGGGCCAGTGACTCCCAAACCAGTTGGCTTTAGGGCACTAGGTGTTAAAACACCCATACAGACTTAATAACTCGGATCTCAGACATTTTTTTTTACTCCATCGCTTTTTATAGATGCTTCCTCCAATTAAACTAGAGCACTAAATATTTCAAACTTTTCAATTACAGCTCATGTTTGTATGTTACCATGTATGTTGATAATACCTGTCAACTGAGCATATGAAGATTCATTTTAGTCAGTTTTATGGAGAATTCACAAATTAAATAATTTAAAAGGAAATAAACAAAAATTAACTTGTTCCGAAATAGGTTGAGATACGTCTCAAGAATGGAAATTCCTTACACAGCTATCTCACACCAATATCACCTGATTAATCAAATAAAAACACAAAAATACAAAATATTTTTTTGGTTTTTTGTCGAATTTTTCAATTTTTTTTTTGCTTTTTCGAAATATTTTGACTAAAAATAAAACAATAAAAATAAGATACAATTTAACTATTCTCCTCCCCCAAACCTAAATGAGACATTGTCCCCAATGTCTTAAATAGTAGAAGAAGAATTTAGAAAACCGTACCTGGTTAGCTGAAATTCTACATCTAAATGAAAAGTTAAAGGTTAAGATCCAGATTTATCCGATGCTCTTACCACAATCATTATCAGACCAGTTTATCTTGGAAAGAATGGGGTCAATTTGAGGTTCAAAGGCTAAGATTTGGTCAATTAAATCTGGGGCAGTTCTGGCAATAAAGAGGAGTTCTTTTACATGCTTTGACACGAACCCATTTCTCTGGGCATCATTAAGAAACACACAAAGAAAATCATAAAATCCATCAACATTGTACAGTCTAAGCGGTTTCTTGTGTATGTTCAAGTTTTCCCAAGATAGCACTGTAAAAATTTCCTCCATCGTGCCCAAGCCTCCTGGCAAAGCAATAAAAGCATAAGCACGGTTAATCATCTTTACCAGTCGTTCAGACATACCTGGCACGATTAGTTCCTCGCCGTTTGATGATCCAACAAGATTCGCCTCCGCCAAGGGTTTTGGGATGATTCCCAAGACTTGAGTGCCTCCATCCTGGACAACCTTTGAAACGATCCTCATTAGTCCAAGATTGCCACCGCCATATACTAAGTGCATATTCCTTGCAGCAATGACTCGACCCAATTCCTATGCCACTGTTACGTATTATAGATTAACACCAACACTGGTACCGTAAAACACACAGATGTTTTCAACCCGTCTTCTTGAAGTAGCTTCCATTTTTATCTGGATGCCTTCAAAGGTGCAATGATGAGTTGAATTTATAACACCTGAAAATGGTGAGTAAAATAATAGCACTAGTACCTGCCAAATGACAATTATTAGTTAATAGTAAAATAAATCGTGATAGTAAAAAAGGTCTGGATCCTGTCGGAGAAAATAAAAGAAAACAACAAAACAATTTCAATTATTAGGAAAAGACAAAGAGATATAATATCTACAAATATTTACGGCTTAATTGACGTTTATGCGCCAGGGACAAGTTCCCATCCAATTTTCTTATAAATTGGCAAACAGGGTCTTTTTGAGTCAGATTCCGAGACTTAATTGTTGTCTTTCTTTTTGAAATTGTGTATGTAATTTGCGAAAGGCTATGTGAACATATCCAATGTGATGCGTCTCAAGAGTCGAAGATATATCATCTAAAGACTCCTTACTCAAGCCATCCCTAATGAATTTAATTTTGTCTTCGCGATTATCAGACACCATTCCTAAAGAACGACAACGAGTACTGCAATTCCAGCATGCACATTTGTAACAAACACCCATTTGCTTAGGTGCTCCTTCCAAAACTAGGCAGATGTGAAATAAATGATTCAGAAGACTACTCCTGCCAATCGGACCCGTGCTTCAATTACCCAATGAATGTCATTAGGAACACCATGGATCGTTAGTAATCTCATCCGTTCCAAGCGAGCTTTGTAAACTTTCATCAGAGATTTTTGAGGGAGAGAAGAAAATTGATTGTGAAGATTTGCGAGAGCTTATTATATCGTGAAATGACTTTACCTGCAAAAATTAAACCCAAAAAAATAAAACACACCAGATCACAATATGTACAACAACACCTGCTGCCTTGGTTCCAACTATCTGTGCACTATCTTTCGGTCATGCCATTTCTTGGTCTTTTCTTTGTACAATCTGGCATTCTCATAAGCCTGTAGATGAAACTCCTCCAATTCGTTGAGTTGGTGAATTTGTTTCTCTCATGCAGCTTGTGAATCAAGATTCAACTTCTTCAGTGCCCAGTACGCCTTGTGTTCAAGCTCAACTGGAAGATGGCATGCTTTCTCAAACACCATATGATATGGGGACATACTAATGGGTGTCTTGTAAGTTGTTCGATAGGCCCATAATGCGTCATCCAATTTAGTTGACCAGTCCCTCATTGTTGATCCAACGGTTCTCTTTAAGATTCTTTTGATTTCTCTGTTTGAAACTTCAACCTGTCCATTTGACTGTGGATGATAAGCAGTGACAACCTTGTGAGTAACTCCGTATTTGGATAGGAGTGCATCAAAGTATCTGTTGTAGAAATGTGAGCCACCATCACTGATAATTTCCTGAGGTGTTCTTAACCGAGTGAAAATGTTATTTTTTCAGGAATTTGATCACCACTTTTAAATCATTGGATGGTAGTGCAATTGCTTTGACCCATTTGGAGACGTAGTCTATAGCAACCAGGATGTACAGGTTTCCGAATGATGGAACAAATGGTCTCATAAAATTAATACCCCACACATCGAATATCTCCACTTCCAAAATGTTTTGCAAAGGTCCTTCATTTCTCCTGGAAATATTCCCCGTTCTCTGGCACCTATCACATTGAAGAGCAAAAAGATAAGCATCTTTAAAAAGAGTGGGCCAAAATAAACCTGATTGTAGGACTTTGGCTGCAGTATTGTTTCCGCTGAAGTGTCCGCCATATGGTGATGAATGACAGTGCTGCAAAACACTGTTGACCTCCTCCTAGGGAACACACTGTCTCATTAATTGATCAGCACAACGTTTGAATAAATACGGCTCATCCCAGATATAGTGCTTGACTTTTTTGAAGAATTTTTTCCTTTGCTGAGTTGTCCATTCCAACGGCCATTTTCCTGATACAATGAAGTTGACATAGTCAGCATACCAAGAGACATCCTACTGTTTCATGGCAAACAGCTGTTCATCTGGAAAGGTTTCTTTGATTGTCAGTTATTTGCCAGTTATTTCTCCATTCTCAAGCCTCGATAGATGATCTGCCATCTGATTCTGTCCCTTTCATATCTCAAATTTCCACGTCAAATTCTTGCAGAAGAAGTATCCAACGGATTAATCTGGGTTTGGCATATTTCTTCGTGATCAAGTATTTGATTGCTGAATAATCTGTGTAGACCACCACTTTGGGACCCAGCAGATAGGGTCAGAATTTGTCAAAAGCGTACACAACTGCGAGTAACTCCTTTTCGGTGATTGTGTAGTTGAGTTGAGCTTCATTCAAAGTTCTGTTGGAGTAGTAAATGGTGTAGAAAATCTTTGCTTTGCGTTGTCCCAAAACTGCACCTACAGCAAAATCACTAGCATCACACATCACTTCAAATGGAAGAGTCCAATCCGGTGCTACAGTGATGGGGGCAGAAATCAGCTTCTGTTTTAAGATTTCAAAAGCTTCCTGAAATTCTTTGGTGAAATTGAAAGGCACATCCTTCTCTAGAAGATTGCACAGAGGTTTAGCAATCTTGGAAAAGTTTTTGATAAATCTCCTGTAAAAACCTGCATGTCCGAGAAAGCTCCGAATCCCTTTTACTGATGTCGGCGGAGGTAGTTTTTCAATTATTTCAATCTTTACTTTGTCTACCTCGACTCCCTTTTGTGAGATCCGGTGTCCAAGAACAATGCCTTCCTGCACCATGAAATGGCATTTCTCCCAGTTGAGTACCAGGTTGGTATCTTCACATCTTTGTAACACCTCCATACTCTGCTCCAGCATGTCTGAGAAGATGGCCATCATGCAACGCTGAAATATGGTGGGTGCATTACATAATCTAAATGGCATCTTGCGGAAAGCAAAGTACCATAGGGACATGTAAATGTGGTTTTCTCCTGATCTTCTGGGGCGATAGCAATCTGATTGTACCCTGAATATCCATCCAGAAAGCAATAGAACTCATCTCCCGCCAGTCTGTCCAACATTTGATCAATGAATGGCAGCGGAAAATGGCCATTTCTCGTGGTTTTGTTCAGTTTTCGGTAGTCCATGCATACTCTCCATCCAGTCACTGTTCTTGTTGGAATTAGCTCGTTCTTTTCATTTGTGACTACAGTGATTCCTTCTTTCTTTGGCACACACTGCATAGGACTCACCCAAGTGCTGTCTGAGATGGGGTAAATGATGCCAACATCCAACCATTTGATGATTTCTTTCTTTACGACCTCCTTCATTATTGGATTAAGTCTCTGTTGATGCTCCACTGTGGGTTTGTACTCATCATTCATCAGAATCTTGTGCATGCAAAATGATGGACTAATGCCTCGAATGTCTGCTATAGTCCAGCCAATGGCTCTCTTGTGTTCTCGTAACACTCTTAGTAACTTTTATTCCCGCTCCAATGTTAGTGAAGAAGAAATAATAATAGGTAATTCAGAAGAGTTTCCAAGAAATGCGTACATGAGATGGCTCAGAAGTAACTTCCGCTCCAGCTGTGGTGGTTCTTCAATCGAAGGCTTGATTCGATCTTTCTTTGGAAGTTCCAGACTTTCCACTTGTGGTGTCGATTTGAATCGGAATGGTTTGTCAAGGTAGTTGATACATTCCAGCATTTCAGCATCTAGCTCGCTGTCAGTCATGTTGGTAATGCAAGCTTCAAGTTTGTCCGTGGGAGTTGTATCAGTATCTTGAACGATACTATCAACAACATCAATTCTAAAACATTCTTCTTCATTTTCATCGCTCGGGAATTTCATGGCTTTGAAAACATTAAAGGTAACTTGGTCTTGAACTTTCATGGCCAGTTCTCATTTTTGTACATCAATAACAGTTCGTCCTGTCGCCAAGAATGGTCTTCCAAGGATGATAGGTACATCTTTGTTTTCTTCCATGTCAAGGATAATGAAATCTTCTGGAAGAATGAGTTTGTCGACTTTGACCAGCACATCATCAACAACACCTTTTGGAAATGCGAGCGTTCGATCAGCAAGTTGTAGTGAGACTGAGGTAGGCATTGCTTCTCCAATTTGCAGTTTCCTGTAAATAGAAAAAAGGCATTAAATTAACACTTGCACCTAAGTCACATAAAGCCTTACGGATATAGTGTTCTCCAATGGTGCATGGGACAGTGAAACTGCCAAGATCTTTCAACTTCGGAGGAAGTTTCCTCTGAATGATGGCACTGTATTCTTCCATCAATGATACTGTCTCGTAATCTCCCAATCTCCGTTTTCGTGAAAGAATGTCTTTCATGAATTTGACGTAGTTGGGCATTTCTTCTAAGGCTTTTGCGAATGGAATGTTGATATGCATCTTTTTGAACACCTCCAGGAATCGAGCAAATTGCTTGTCCAACTTATTTTTCTGAAGTCACTGTGGAAAAGATGGAGGTGGAGTGATCTGATCTTTTTCTTTTTTCCTTTGCTTATTTTTCCTCCATCTGTGGAACTGCATCTTTTGGAACTTCCTTAATTGTTGCCTTGATTCCAACATCTTTGTTGATTTCAGTACCACTTTTCAAGGTGATGGCTTGACATTGCTCATTCCCTCAATTCCTTGGATTTGGTTCTGTGTTGCTGGGAAGATTACCTGGCGGTCTGTAACTCTGAGCATTAGCCAGTTGTCCGATTTGATTCTCCAGTGCTTTGATGGAAGCAGATTAGCTCTGAAACATAGCATCGTACTTTTTTAACTGAGCCAGCACTTCTACTATTCCTGGTTCATTTGCCTGCTCTTGGCCTTTGTTCTGTTGTTGGAATCCAGGTGGTGGATAGTTCTGCTGTTAGAATCCAGGTGGTGGATTGTTCTTTTGCCCTGAATTGTTGCTCCATGAAAAATTGGGATGATTCCTCCACCCTGGGTTGTGGGTGTTGGAATATGGATTGTTCCCTTGTCTGTTGAAATTGTTGACATAATTCACCGTCTCTTCAAGTTGGTTTGGTTATGGTGCTCCTCCATATGGTGAACTTGTGGATCCAGTGGTAAGAGTCTCCATGAATTTGCATATCTGATCCAGCTTGGCGTTGACAGCTGTATTGGCTCCAACTTCATAAATTCCTGCAATTCTTTGGATCATGCTCATTTCTGTTGGCCACAAGGAATTATTGTTGGCCATTTCTTCGACTAGGTCCCAGACTTGATCTTCTCCTTTCTCCATTAAAGCTCCTCCATGAGCAGCATCGATTGTGGTTCTCATCAGTCCAGAAAGTCCATTATAGAAAGTTTGGACTTGAAGCCATTTTGGAATCTCATGGTGAGGACATTTCTGGAGCAATTCTTTGTACCTTTCCCAAGCTTCGTAGAGAGTTTCCGAGTCTTATTGTACAAAGGATGTTACACTTGTGTTACACTTGTGCGCGTTGTGAGGGCACAACGGCATTGTTCTCATAAATTTGGGTGTAGGATACTCATGCAAGTGTAATAGGAGGTTGTGTTTTACCGATGTTACGGGAAACAGCTTCGCTCTGGATAGACCCTCTCGGAATTCCATTGGTAGTATGACTATGTGTCTGTGGAAGTCCGAAATCAGGTAGGTGTATTTGGTCTTAACCTGAGACTTGCACCGCTAATACTTGCGACAATCAATATACTTTGGTTTTGGTCATCCAGGGCTTTAACCGGTTTCTGTGTACGCCTCTTCTGGGTATATCGAGAATCGTAGCGTGTTGGGTGTGATGTCAAGATGGAAGTATCACTCCAGTCATATGGAGATGATGGTCACGTAGGATACGAAACTGGTTCTCTTATATGATGTAGCTATCGGGATATTATGACAAGGTCATGTATATCCGATTATAGAGACTAGTTACCAGACATCCGACATGTGTTTCGTACGGGGCAGACACAATTCCAGCCCCAGGCCTAGCACGTGATCATCCGATACTGGATCGACATACGCAATACTATGTATACTATGCCTGATATAGATCCTTATATTCCTGTAAGGATATTTCTGGAGAATTGGGTAGGCATGGCGCTTTGCTAGAAGCCAATCTTGTCTTGTAAATCGGTATAAACGTAGTACTAGGTACTTACGTGTTCGGATAGTCCGACGACCGAATTTACTACCAACATATCCGGGGATCTCATGGGTCACTTCCCGAAGATTCACCGATGACGTATGACTCGCACTTTTATTAATCTGGGATTAATTAGATGAGAGAGAAAATTAATCTGGGATTAATTGCTGAGATATTTTATCTGGGATAAAATATCAATTAAATAGAGATAACGATTAATTTGGAATTAATCGATAAAATAATATATATTTGATATATTATAAGAAATTAGATTTCGACGCGGAATTAAAATTAGATTTTAATTCGAGCGAACGAGTTAATTTAGAAGTAATTCGTTAGCGACGTGAATAGTGATTTCGCTAGGCAAAATCATTTAATTACGTCGCAACGGAAAATTCATTAATTTGGAATTAGCGAGCCCGAGCCTGGGATTGTTTGCGAGCGCATTCGCATTTCGAATTCGAGTGTGGCACACAAGTCAAATCAAGCGTCGAATCGCTAGTCGCATCAAGCGTCAAATCATTAGTCACTTTGAGTGATGTGACAACTTGTCACTTGATTGATTGATTGATGTAAATAGTGATGTGAGTGGTTGGAAAGCTTTTTGAAAGCTTGATTGACATTTAATATATTTAAATGTTTTGGTATTTGTTTTGATTTTTTGAAATCAATTTATTGATTTTTGAAAAAAATTAAATAAAGTGTATTTGATACACCTTTTAGCCAACTACCAAACCTAACACTCTCTCCTCTCTTTCTTCTCCTCTCTCTCACGCCCAACAAGGGCATTTCTTCACTGGTTTGGCAGCTCACTGCCGAGAGCCAAGAAGGAAATGGGAAGCAAAAGTGTGATGATTTTGCGGCAAAATCATCAAGAGCTAGCACTCCGAGAGACATGTGAAAGTGATAGGGAAGTCCACCCATGAGCTTGGAATCACACTACGAAAGCTTGGAGCTTGGAAGATGATCCAAAGCCGAAAATGGAGGAGCAAAAATCAGTCACTGCCGTGACCATGACAGTGAGCAGAAAAAAAAATTTATTCGTTGCCGCGACGCTCAACCGCTCGATATGAGTATTCCGCAACTCCCTCATTGTATTCGCACTTGTTTCATGCTTGTTAAATGATCTTGGGATGCTTAGAAAATTCCAACAATGGTATCAGAGCCAATATTGAGCATGAAAATGATTTATGGTTAAAATTGGGTAAAATGTATTTGAGCATGATTTGATTAAATTGGATGTTTGTGTATGCTTAATACATGTTTAATTGAAGTTTGATTTGATCAATTTCAAGAAATTTTGTTTGGAATAATTTTCCCCAATTTTGATGTGTTGGCCGAATACATTGGTGCCCTAAATCTTTGTAATTTTTTGTTTCGTTGATTATTGGATGACTTGAAACGATTGGGAAATGTTGATTTAATGTCAATTGTGGATTTAATTGGATTGAAACCGAATCGGACACAAATTGCCCAAATTGTCGAGAGTAGAATAGCATGAAAACGTGTTTGATTTTTGATGAAATGTGTTGGACATGTTTTTTTGTTGATGATCATGATTAATTAGGCTAATTAATGTTTTAGAAATGTTAATTGGGTAATTAATTATGTAATGCACTTTGTTTAATTAAATTATGAAATTGGATTTTTATGGTTTAATTAAATTGGGCTTAAAATTGGATTTGGGCTTGTTACGTTGTAAATGGGCTTATTGGGCTTGGTTGTACCAAGATGGGTTTAGGCTAAATTGGTTGGATCCAATTGGGCCCAAAACCGCTTCCATAAAGCCCAAATGCGACTAATGGACCTTTAATAGTTTAATTGGGCCTAATGGGCCTAAATTGATTTCTTGGCTTATGGGGTTACTCCTTGATTGGACTTTGGTTATTGGGTTTGACCCGAGTTGACCAAAAGTCTGAAGGGGTTATTTAGGGGGTGAGTCCGGTAACGCAGCGGAAGCGGTGAAAATCCGATTTTCAGATTTCAAAAATTTTTCTCGGATAAATTAAATAAACATATTTATTTAATATTCCAATAATCAAATTATGAAAATAAATTCAATAAAACAATTTTAAGTGAATTTACCGAAATACCCTTGCTTTGTATTTTTGTCCGTTTTAGTCCGAAATTGATCCAATCAATTTTGAATGATTCTAAATCATTTCTAAGATGAACTTATGATGTTCAAAACATCAAAACACCAAAGCAAGCAAAATCCCCAATTCCCTTCAAATTGCCGAGAGCACCATTTGGTGCCAACATTGACCATTTGGTCATTTCATGCTTCAAAACTCATCCAAATGAAATCCAATCAACATGAAACTTTGCATGCATCATATACACACCCAATGCTCAACATATATGAAAACCCCCAAATTTGGAATTAGTTAGAAACCCTAAGTTTTCAATTTCCACAAAATGGACAAATTAGGCTAATTACATTAAATCAAATGTTTCAATCATCAATCTTTCATCCAATTCAAGTCTCAACACAATGAAACAACTCAAGATCAAATCTAGGTCATTTAAGAGTGGGTCAAAAACTCTAGAATAGCAACATGGTTTCATAAACCTTAAAAGAATACATATAACTACACTAGTTACATTCTTTGTTCATCATACATGCTCAACATTTCCAAACAAATTTCCATCATCAAAAACACAAGAAATAAAGAAAAGAATAACTCAAGAAACTCACAAGATGTAGCCTAGATCCTAAGGAACAAATTCCTTTCTAATAGTAAGTTTAAGAAACTTACAAAATCCAAGCTTTTTCTTTAAGTTTATCTTTTCTCCTTCACTTTCTTTCTTTGTCTTTCTTCAATGGAGTTTTTGTTTTTGGTAAAGTGTATATTAGGTTAAGTGAAATGAAAAATGAAAAACAATTTATATGTGTAACAATTACACCTTGGCCGAAATTCATGGCCAAATTCAAGAAATTGTAATTTCAATTTAATTTCAATTATCATTATATCAACTTGCATAAATATCTTCTAACACCTTTATTAGATATTTATTTAAGTCAATATGGCAACTAAAGTCATTTACTAAATATATCCTAAAGTAAAATATTTATATTTTAATTAATTTAATCATTTAACAATTAAATAATTAATTAATTAATCAAATACAAATATATTAAATATATGTATAATATTTACATTAAATATTAAAAACATATATTCATTTAGGATAAAAGTCAAATAACTCATTTTGACTATTAATTAATGTGTATTTAAATTAATCAAGTATTAAATGTAAATACACAATAATTAAGGAATGACTATCTAGTCTCTTTAGCATGTATCTTGCGTTTAACCATTAAACGACTTTATAAATAATCAATATTATTTATATATGTTGCTCTAGTGCTCAACGAGTATGTTTCATTATTGAGACTCTCTAGGTTCAGGTATATCCGTCACGAAATCAAATTTCATGTCCATAATCTATCCACCCGTAGATTATGACGATCACGGATAATCTCGCTAAACCATACAGGTCGAGGTCATGGCAAATGTATAATTCCTCCGTCACTGGTATCCGAATAAATCCCAGAGATATAGATGTAAACGTCAAATCTCTATCGGGACTATCCAGTCGACTATTCTATTAGCAATCTCAAAAAGAATGTTTAGAACTAGCTTCTAAACTTACCACGGGCCCATGGTTTTATCTGATTGCTAATCATATGGACTACCAATGCTCTGGTACACAGAACTGACGGATCCTATCTTGATACACATAGGACACCCTGAGGATCTATCTACACCCAACGAATAGGCGGAGGTCTGATCTTAATAGATCGGTGACGTGACTGCCGTCTAAGTGTAGAAGATGTCTCATGTGCCCACAATGGCATCTCAAGTCTAAGAATCACAAGTGCTACTCAACCCAAGAAGATTCTTATTGACGCTGGTGTACCATCCATTAAGAATCTTCGGTGAGTCGTTCAGTGTTTATCCGCTATAAACACCTACACGTCTATACTAGTCTCCAAGACTAATGGTTCATTGAGAAACCATTGGAATCATATATTCCAGTATACGACATGTACCGGTCTCAACGGGTTTACTATACTGACCAAGTAGTGTAAACCTTGACCAGGAACTGTCTGAGAATGACAACGTCATGATACATCTCAATGTCCGTTGCGACGCTTTTGCAACTGTACCATGACTAATCATTCTAAGGTCATTACGTCTTTACCATATAAAAGATTAGATTATATTATAGAAACTGCATATATTATTAATAATAATAATGTTTCAGAAGTATTTAACAAAATACAACCGGGAATTGGCGCTCTGAGCACCAACCCCTACAAAGTCCACGCCTTCAGAAATTAATTAAAAGCCCATTGGACTTTAATTAAATTGACATTGGACGTTAATCGGGCTTTGAGACCCGTAACGATTAAATTTGGAATTTAAGTCGTAAAGGTTTATTAATAAAGTGTAATATTTAATTTGGAATTAAATAACGAATTAGTATTAAATACAAATTGAATTGGATTTAATTATGTAGTCTAATTTAATTCGAGAATTCGTACTTTGAGTACTTATTCGCAAAACGAGTTTGACTCGAGCAAAATCAAATCGTTGTTTGAACATTGGATGGTCATTAATTATCAGATTAATTAATTTGATTAGATTGATTGATAACATGATTGTGTGAATACATGGTTACAATGCATGAATAATGTATATCGGATGGATATTAGATGGTGGGGGGGCAATTTTAGAAATTGTTGTAATAATTTAGAATTTATTAAATTGGACCTGCGTGTCCAGCCTTATTACCTCCTTACTCTTTGTATTCTCTTCTCACCTATTCCCCTCAATGTAAATGAGGTTTCTTTAGAAGTGTAGTGTAACGGTAGAAGTAATACTTGTGCTAACGGGAGAGAGGAAATGGAGAGATTTGATCTAGGATCATTATGTAAAGTATCCATCCGCATATCATTATTATTTTATTTATACGCGCTTTTTATGTATTTAGAATGCATGTTTAAGGGTGTATGATGATGAGACCTTAACAAAGATAATAAATTGGTTGCCAATTTGCACTCAAAAAAACCTCGCAAAATATTAAGCGTTTTTCCTTCCATTGAGTGATTCTTACTCAAGATCTAAGACTGGCATTGGTTTGTTGGCCAAAGTCAAGACCTTTGTCCGTCGAGGATGTGTTTGAATCACGAAGGCTTTGTTCCATATTGGTGTCTTGTCCAAGTTGTGGTTTGTTGGCCAAAGTCAAGACCACTTCTTGTCAATCGACATTGATTACGAAGTTTTCTATGGTCAATGGGTTCCGCTTAACTGGGATCACTAAGTTTGTTGTGCCAAAGCCAAGGCTTAGTTGATTCAGAGGAAAAAGGTTAGGCAATATATTGGATATATTGGCATATATAAGATATATGTTTCGGACTTGGATGTTCCCCTACTGGATCTAGGAATTGGATTGGATCCAATTGATCTTAGAGATCTACCTAGTTAATTATCATACAATTTGTTGGCCAAGTCAAGATTGTGTGATATTTAACGGGATCCTAGCCCGTTAGGAAACACGGTTTCCCGAGTACTCAACAGAGGGTTAGAGGCTCGCCAAAAAATAATGGGAGGCAAGAATTGAATTTGCAATATTCGTTTAATTACTTTCCATACGCGCTTAATCAAATATCATTCGTCAAATAAATTAAATGTTAGTTGGACTAATATTTAAACGTTGTTTTAAAACAGTTGGACTGTATTCAAACAAATTAAAAGTATAATTGATTAATATAGTTGGACTATAATAATGATTATATTTAATAGTACCTAAATCGCTGATTAAATAGTTGGACTATTAAAATCAAGATAAAATTGAAAGATTGACGTTTAAGACATAATCCAAGGGAAAATGTATTTAAATGGTTTAATTTTCAAAATTGAAATAAAGTTTCAGGATGGTCCTTGAAAATAATAAGTTACTTTATTTGATAAAATAACATATTATGCCTAAGCCCGGAGTTAAGCAAATAGTAGAGCATAATCTTTGGAAAATTTATGTAATGATAACTTTAGTGCTTAATCCATTAAGCTTGTCGCAAAAGACTTCTTAATTTCTTTGTCAGAACAAAGGGTTGGATCCTTAAAGTATGATATTGAAATTGAAGGATCTTCAGAGATCTATTTTTAGATCTTAGAAGTACTAAATTGCAATACTTAACTCTTGGAGAGTTAATGACTATTCTCAAGGAGATAAAGTCAAAGTTTGCAATATGGCAAGAAGCGCAAGTCACACCTTACTTCGATATTCCAAAAGGCCAAGGCTTGGCCAAAGGCTTCTGGAATGTGGAAAATGGCAAAGGCATAATCATTATAATTTTCTGGGAAAATAAAGGACATATCCCAAAATGTCTGCCTAAACTTGTGGCAAACGAGATCGCGGAAGCGTGACTGCCGTTTGATAAAGCAGACATGAAGGAATTGAAGAACGGGCAAGACTCTGACTTCAAATATGTTTGTTATAAATATGTTCACGACTAGTATTCAAATTAGATTTTAAATATTTAGTGTGATACATAAATATGTATTGATGTTCAGAATCTGCTATGAGCGGGATACTGACATCTATTGAGATTTGTCTGCGAATTGAAAACGGGACGAAAGTCGCTGTTTTAACCGTAGACACCTAAGTTTAAGAACTACTCTTTGGGTGTGTACTTAAATTAGGAAACTGTTATAATGTAACTAGTTTGACTAGAAACATTATCTCTATATCAGTGTATAATCCGTTGCGGATTTACCTTTATATTCTAAAACACTAAAGTGTTTCATTATATAAAGATGATATTGAGATAAACACATTAGATTTGAATAACATAATTTATATTTTGAATATAAATAAATCTCAAACATCAACATGACAAAAAAATAGCTCAAACTGATTTGATCAGAAGAAACTCAATTGTGGCATTGTTGTCTGGGATACAACTAGAACAAGAATCGTATATCCACACTTTTGAAGAGTAGGTACTCGGACTGATTTGATTCTATTCAAATAAAGTCTACGAATCTAGTTAATTGGGCAAAATGCCTAAAACACTATTTACTTGGTAAACGTGTAAGTGCCACCGATCTGTAAGCCCTAGTTCATAGTGAAGCAAATGGGCCTATGTCTAGCTAGGCTAGAGGTGGATATGAATATTTCATGACCTTTACGGATGTGTCATTGCATTGTGGTTATGTGTTTCTTAATGGAACATAAATAATTAATCAAGGATGAAACTATACTATTAATCTTCGAATACACAAAAACCACGTAAGTCGGAGAGAGTCAGAAAACAACCTGGGGTATGGGTTTCTGATCTCACCTCATAAAGATGTTAATCTTCTGAGGTATACCAACTGACTACGTATGAGGAAGTGATACAAGGTATCGACTCCCAATTATGGCAAAGTGCCATGATATCCGAATTGGAGTGATAGTCACTGGATTGATGTTAAGAACATCCATTAGTATCTTAGAGAACTAATGATGCTGTCTTAGTCTATGGAGAATGAGAACTTGAAGTGACTAGAATCACTACTGCAAGTTTCCTAAACCGATGAAACGACTACAAGTCGCAAACGGTACTATACAGTTTGAATAACGGTACAGTGAGCTGGAAATCTTCCAAGCAAGATACTGCTACCGAATAAACAACAAATGCGGGTTATTGCTGCAGCTGAGGTAGCACTAGAAGCCATTTGGGTCGATAACAAATCTAATTAGATTAGATATAATTCTGTTAGCAGCTGAGCTAGGCTACAACATAGGCTAAAGAATTAATAGTCTCATCAACGATCGAGATATATACTCCGATATTCATCTGATTTGTTCGGATCATACATCGTGGAGATGTGATGATCGAATAAATCACATCAGATGATAATCATGCAAATCCGCTGACGAAAGCCTTTCCTCAGCAGTTTGAGCCAACCGTACATAGTTCGGGTGTAAGACACTCGAGTGTCTGGCTATAGGCCAAGTGGGAGATTGTTGGACAATTATGACCAATAGCGTCACTATTTGTACAGATCATGGTGTTGTTGTACAAATTAACTATGTGACAAAGGAGATTGCTATCTTATCATTTGTGATTAGATCACCAAGATGTATAAATGATAGGAGGTCCCTATGATTTGTTCCTGGATTGAGAATGATATGAGACAGTATCAGTCCACGAAGGATAAATCATCAAATATCCCTAGTCAGAGTATTATTGAGATTGGACATCGATAAAATGCGTAAAAGACTAGTATTACACTTGTGCGCGTTGTGATGGCACAACGACATAGTTCTCATATATTTGGGTATAGGATACTCATGCAAGTGTAATAGGAGGTTTGTTTTACAGATGGTACGGGAAACAGCTTCGATCTGGATAGACCCCCTCGGAATTCCATTGGTAATATGACTATGTGTCTATGGAAGTCCGAAATCAGGGTAGGTGTATTTTGTCTTAACCTGAGACTTGGCACCGCTACTAATTACGACAATCAATATACTTTGGTTTTGGTCGTCCAGGGCTTTAACCAGTTTCTGTGTACGCCTCTTCTGGGTATATCGAGAATCGTAGTGTGTTGGGTGTGATGTCAAGATGGAAGTATCACTCTAGTCATATGGAGATGATGGTCACGTAGGATACGGAACTGGTTCTCTTATATGCTGCAGCTATCGGGATATTATGACAAGGTCATGTATATCCGATTATAGAGACTAGTTACCAGACATCCGACATGTGCTTCGTACGGGGCATACACAATTCCACCCCCAGGCCTAGCACGTGATCATCCGATACTGGATCGACATACACAATACTATGTATACTACGCCTGATATAGATCCTTAATTCCTGTAAGGATATTTCCGAGAATTGGGTAGGCATGGCGCTTTGCTAGAAGCCAACTTGTCTTGTAAATCGGTATAAACATAGTACTAGGTACTTACGTGTTCGGATAGTCCGACGACCGAATTTACTGCCAATATATCCGGGGATCTCATGGATCGCTTCCCGAAGATTCACTGATGACGTATGACTCACACTTTTATTAATCTGGGATTAATTAGATGAGAGAGAAAATTAATCTGGGATTAATTACGGAGATATTTTATCTGGGATAAAATATCAATTAAATAGAGATAACGATTAATTTGGAATTAATCGATAAAATAATATATATTTGATATATTATAAGAAATTGAATTTCGACACGGAATTAAAATTAGATTTTAATTCGGGCGAACGAGTTAATTTAGAATTAATTCGTTAGCGACGTGAATAGTGATTTCGCTAGGCAAAATCATTTAATTACGTCGCAACAGAAAATTCGTTATAAGAAATTAGCGAGCCCGAGCCCGAGATTGTTTGCGAGCGCATTCGCATTTCGAATTCGAGTGCGGCACACAAGTCAAATCAAGCGTCGAATCGCTAGTCGCATCAAGCGTCAAATCATTAGTCACTTTGAGTGATGTGACAACTTGTCACTTGATTGATTGATTGATGTAAATAGTGATGTGAGTGGTTGGAAAGCTTTTTGAAAGCTTGATTGACATTTAATATATTTAAATGTTTTGGTATTGTTTTGATTTTTTGAAATCAATTTATTGATTTTTGTAAAAAATTAAATAAAGTGTATTTGATACACCTTTTATCCAACTACAAAACCTAACACTCTCTCCTCTCTTTCTTCTCATCTCTCTCACGCCCAACAAGGGCATTTCTTCACTGGTTTGGCAGCTCACTACCGAGAGCCAAGAAGGAAATGGGAAGCAAAAGTGTGATGATTTTGCTGCAAAATCATCAAGAGCTAGCACTCCGAGAGACATGCGAAGGTGATAAGGAAGTCCACCCATGATCTTGGAATCACAACCACGAAAGCTTGGAGCTTGGAAGATGATCCAAAGCCGATGTGAGTATTTTGCAACTCCCTCGTTGTATTCGCCACTTGTTTCATGCTTGTTAAATGATCTTAGGATGCTTAGAAAATTCCAACATATGGTGGTATCCTCGTTAAGTAAGGTTTTTAACTAGTTTATATATTATAATTAAGGGAGATTAATCTAAATATTAGTAATAAAAGTTTTACCTTTTACCCCAGCAAAGGGGAGTTACCTCCTCATTACTGAAAAGTAAAAACAGAAAATTAAAGAAGGAAAAGTACTGTGCGTAAAAGTAAATTGCGGAAAGTAAAAACTGAAAAGTAAAGAAAAGAAAGTGCGAAAACAGAAATTAATTATTGAAAGCTGTAAATAAACAAACAAGATACAATCTTCTTAGTATTCTTAAGGAATTCCTTAGAAGAAAGTATGAATTTACAAATGAAATGGCTTGGTATTTATAGGCAAAATTTTGCCCCTATCAAATCATCCACCAAATCCATTATTAATTGCTCCACTAATTGCTCCACCAAATCCATTATTAATTGCTCCACTAATTTCTATCATGTTTGGTGGGAGTTTGACTATTTTTATTATTTATTTATTTATTTATTTTCTTTGAAACTTACTTTAATAATTACACATAACACACTTCCGGATGTTTCATCGATTTCGGTCATGAATCGAAATTATTTTGTTCTTTACAGTTGTAGCTCATTGAGTCTTCTTTAATCTGGAACATGAATCAACTTAATCCAATATCGGAGTAAAAAGTTATGCCCAAAATACGATAGTTTTGCAAAATTGGAATTTCCAAAACTGCACTTCGTTAAAACGCCCTTTCAAGTTTCCAATCTCCAAAATTAATATGTCAAGTCCAATATTTGCCCTTATTTGACCCATATTTCATCCTAAATAATTTCATTGAGTCCCAATATTATTTTATCTGCAAAATAAATTAAAACATATCAAAACGTTCATCAAACCCGAGAAACTAAACAAAATATTAAGTAAAAGGGGCGGTAAATATTGATATATTTTCCGCTCATCAACAGCCACAAATAGTTGTTGGGCTGTACAACAGGCCTCAGAAAACTGGACTGCTGCTCCATGATATGGGGTGTATCTTCACCTCTTAATGCTCGTAATACTTCCGTCACCCAATAGTGATCCATTTCAACCACCTGAAAAAAAAAAGAAATAAAAAATTACAAATAAAAATAAAGAAAATTAGATATAAGTAAAGTAAATAGCTTCAAAATTAATAACGCAAGAAAAATAAGTCCCCGGCAACGGCGCCAAAAAACTTGATAGGTGAAATCACACACGTAACACAAGCGCACGTATCGCTCAAGTAGTATAAAAAATTGATCCCACGAGGACTTAATTTCTCACAATGTTATTAATTATTGATGCTAAATGTTTACAGGTATCTAATTGAGATTGGAAGAGATTGTTCGTTGGTTGAATGTGGATTAACTAAATAGAGAAAAAATACAAAATACAAACAAATGAAATTAATAATAAAGAAAACATCTAGGGTTGTGAATCCGCCCAATATTACTCTAATGATGAATTGATTCTCTTAAACATGTGTAATAAATCAGTTTGTTAACTGGAACACGAAGATATGCAAAAGTCTTTGTCAATGGTCAGATACAAACACCCAAAGTAACCCAATTAACTATATGTCTTTGTTAACCAAGAAACTCTGAATTCATTAAGTTCAAGTTTCAATTGTGGCTACCCACGCCCGACAGGTATATGTCTATCCTGGAAGGAAATCTCCCATAAAGTGAGATTGTGAGCTATTGAATCTAATGCTGAAACCTAAAATCCCTTCGTCAAGTTCATTTTAAGTTTACCACATTAATCTTATTGGTGATCAGGCAACAAGAAGAATTAAGATTAAGATTCAATAAAAAGGCCTAATATATGACCTATTATATTAGAAAATCAATTATTAAACTCGTGAATATTGTGCTTCATTACTTCTCTAGATTAAAAATAAAATGTTGGGGTTATGGAATCCACCTTTACTATTTCAAATCTAGAAATCTCCCTTATTATAATATATAAATTTGTATTATATTACCAACCGACCATATAGGCGGTATCCTGATTAAGTCATGTTTTAATTAATTCCAACCAACCATAAAGGCGGTATCCAATTAAGTCAGGTTTTAAGATAAATTATATATTATAATTTAAGGGAGATTAATCTAAATTATCATAACAAAAGTTTCACGCTTCCCCCACGGAAATTAAATACAAAACATAAAAGAAAGATAAAGTAAATAAACTATTATTACTACTACTAAAAATAAAAATACATTACTATTAATATATACAAACAAGATACAATCCTCAGTTCGTTATTAAAAAAAGCTAAGGAAAGTATGAATTTGGAAAATGAAATTAGCCTCAATTTATAGGCAAAAATTCTGGTCTGCGGCGATGCGCAGGGTGCTCTGCGTCGCGATGTGTGCACAGTAAATGGTGGCTGCATTATTTCATCGATGTGTCATGACGTAAAAGGCTTGGGCGTCGCGACGTGTGCTATAGTGATGACACAAGTAATGACGCGTGTCGGCAGGCTACATAATTAAGGCGCGTCGTGACACAGAGAAGTGTGCGCGTCGCGACGCATGAACAATAATTTTCCCATTCTGCCGTTTTTCATCTATTTTTCGTCATTTTAGCCCCAAGTTGATTGCATTGAGTCCCGAAACTTTATTTATCTGCAAAATAACACAAAACACATCAAAATATTCATAAAACCCGAGATCCTATATAAAATATTAGGTAAAAAGAGTGGTAAATATTGATATATTTTCCGCTCATCAGAGATCCAGCTTAAAGTTGGCAATGGTGAGACATTAGATGTCAATGCCATATGAAATATTGTTCTAGATCTTTCTAATGGATGTAAATTAATTTTACATGACTGTTATTATGTACACTCTCTTATCAGATAGATAATATCGCTACCGATATTTGATAAAGAGTGGTATAAAATAGACATTAAATATGGTGGTTTATGTTTATATATTAAAGACAAATATTTGATATGTAAATGTTCTTTATCTAATAGTCATTATATTTTGAAAACATATCGAGATGTCTTTAATGTACAGGAAAATACAAGTAAAAGATATGACTTAAATAATACTGAATTATGACATATGAGATTAGGTCACATAGGTGTTAGACGCCTATCAAAATTGGTTAATGATGGTTTGATTGAAGATTTTACCTTAGATCTTTATCCGATTTGTGAGTCAATTATCCAAGGGAAAATGACAAATGCCCAATTTCTTGGTGTTGGACACCGTGCTGAAGATTTATTGGAGCTAATACTCAGTGATATGTGTGGTCCATTAAATCATGTCACTCATGATGGTTCAACTTACTTCATGACTTTCACGGATGATAAGTCAAGATATGAATATATCTATTTGATGAGACATAAATCTGAAATATTTGAAAAGTTCAAAATATTCCAAAACGGAGTTGAAAAACCAATCGGGAAATTCATCAAGTGCCTTCAATCAGTTCGAGGTGGTGAATTCTTGAGCGAAGAATTCAAAGTTATTTAAGGGGAATGAAAGGAAACTTATTGGATTTTCACAATCCACGTACATAGATAAAATGTTAGAAATATACAGTTTTACCAACTGCAAGATAGTAAGTGCATATTTTCAATACGACATACATCTTTCGAAGAAAATGACACCTCATACTGGGGAAGAGAGAGTTAGAATGTCTAATTTACCATATGCTTCTTGTATTGGAAGCATTATAAATGCTATACTATGTTTATGTTCTAACATCAGTTTCAGCATTAGTGTAACTAGCCGATATCAATCTGATCTGGGTAATGATCATTGGACAACCATAAAACATATCTTGAAATATCTTAAGAGTACTAAGGATAAGTTTCTAATATATGAAGATGAGCTACAACTTAAGGGTTATACAGACTTCGACTTTCAAGGAGATCCGGATGATATAAATTCTACATCCGAATATATATATATTTACCCTTAATGGTGGTACAGTTAGTTGGCGATGTTCAAAGCAAGGCTCAATAGTTGAGACCACAACTAAAGTGAAATGTATCCTTAATATAGTTCCATTTAAGTCTGTTCCTAAGACTCTCTTAGAGTTGTGGAGTGGTCGTAAAGTCAGTTTACGACATTTTCGCATATGGAGGTGTCCAACACATGTGCTGAAGAATAAGACTACTAAGTTGGAGCCACGTTCTCATGTGTGCCTATTTGTAGGCTATCTTAAGGAGACTATGGGTAAGTTATTTATAGTCCGGAAGATAATAATGTGTTTTTATCAACAAACGCTATGTTTCTTGAGAAGGATTATATGATGGAGTCCAAACCTCGAAGTAAAGTGTTACTCGAGAAGTTATTGCTTGTTCGACCAGCACACCATCGTCAATAATAGTTGACAAAAATATAGCACATTTGACATCTGAGCATCAGATGCAAGTATGTTAGAATGATCTGCTACCTAGACATAGTGGGAGGGTTGTACGACAACCTGATCGCTATCTAGGAGTTAGGGAGGCACTCTTTGTCGCATCTAGTGATGGTGTATATGATCCATTAACCTATCGTAGTACAATGGATGATTCTGATAAAGAGGAATGACTCAAAGCCATAAACCTCGAGATGAAGTCTATGCACTCCAACTCAGTCTGAGAACTTATAGACTAACTTTATGGGGGGTAAAACCCATAGGTTGTAAATAGATCTACAAGAGAAAGAGGGGAGCAGATGAGAAGATACATACCTTCAAGGCTATGCTAGTGGCCAAAGGTTATACCCAGAAAGAGAGAGTTGACTATGATGAGACCTTCTCGCCAGTAGCCACGCTTAAATCCATCCACACTTTTCTCTCCATTGCCGCATATTATGACTATGAAATTTGGAAGATGGACGTCAAGAATGCATTATTGAATGAAAATCCTGATGAGTGTATCTATGTGACAGCCCAAGGTCAATAGCAAAAAGATTACAAGCTGCAAAGGTCCATTTATAGACTTAAGTAAGCATCTCGATCTTGGAACATAAGATTTGATAAAATGATCACGTCTTATAATTTTGAGTAGAACATCGATGAGCCTTGTGTATACAAGCGTGTCATTGACGGAAATGTGGTTTTTCTTATTTTGTACGTCGATGATATTTTACTCATTAGGAATGAAGTAAAAATATTATCGGACGTGAAAACCTGTCTAGCTAATCAATTCCAAATGAAATATTTGGGAGAGACCAGTTATGTACTTGGGATCCAGATTCTACGGGATCGCAAGAGACGACTGTTAGTCATGTCTCAAGTATCCTATATCGACAAGATTCTTGTGCGATTTGGGATGTAGAATTCCAAGAAAGGCAATTTGCTTTACCGACATTGAATTCATTTTTCAAAGGAATAGTATAATAATACACCTCAAGGAGTTGAGGAAATGAGACATATCTCATATGCCTCAGCAGTTGGTAGTCTCATGTATGCTATATTATGCACGAGATCAGAAATCTATTTTGTAGTGGGAGTAGTCAGTAGGTTTCAGTCTAACCCATGATTGGATCATTGGGTGGATGTGAAACATATTCTTAAGTATCTTAAGAGAACAAAAAATCACATGCTTATATATTCTGGGGAGGATATGATCCTTATGGGATATACGAACTCTGATTTTCAAACGGATGTCGATTCTAGGAAATCAACATCTGGATCAGTGTATACACTATATGGTGGGGCCATTGTGTGGAAGAGCATAAAAAAATCTTGTATTACTGACTCTACCATGGAGACTGAGTATGTAGCAGCTTGCAAAGCAACTAAGGAAACATTTTGGCTGCGGAAATTCTTGGGAGAACTGGGAGTTGTTCCAGATATGAATAAATCACTCACACTTTATTGCGATAATTGTGGTGCAGTGGCGAATTCCAAAGAACCAAGAATCCACAAAAGATGAAAGCATATATAGAGAAAGTATCATCTCATCAAGGAGATAATACAGAGAGAAGACGTTTCTGTCATGAAGATTGCATCCGTAGAGAGCATGGATGATCCGTTTACAAAGATCTTATTGTCTAAAGTGTTTGAAGGTCACCTAGATGGTTTAGGATTACGTGACATGTCCCATTTGATCTAGTGCAGGTGGGAGATTGTTGGGATATATGCCATAGAGCCTCATGTAATGTAAATAGAATTATTTATTATAAAATAAAAGATGTATTATTCATTTATCAAATGTTTGATTTAAATCACATATTGTAAATTATCTTGTTTACCCTAGATTACTTATGTGCCTTCAAACTTAGTGTATGAGTGTTATACACAAAATGATTTAAGTCTGAAGTTAGTAATCTACAATAGTCCATAGAGAGCAAACAAATCGGGTACTTTATTTGTGGTTTATCTATAGCTGTGGCCCATTTTATAATTATATGGTGACCTTGATCCAAGATTGTCTATGTGATGACATGAGAATGGAGGCACCTTAAATGATGTGATCGTATAGGACTATACCCAGATAGAAATGAATTTCTTATAATATCCGTTAAATAAAGAAATTCATTTCAATCTACTAGATGGTTTTATATGGATTGATCTGAATCTTGAGTGTATTGCGAACTCCTGTATGACATGCCATGTCATTTGATTTACAAATGTGAGGTTGGTGTAGCAATCCCGACCAATAGCTATGTATTTTGGGGACATGATTTGGGGTGTAGCTGGGGATGTTTTAAATAGATATGAAGTTCACTTATTCTTAAAAGAAGTAGATAGGTATCTTCCTTAAGGGTTGATTCAGTACTTGAATAATTAGAGCGCTCAATCTTTCTATTACCAATAGAAAGATTAACATTCATAATGGTTATGAATAAATCGTTCATTAGAGAATCAATAGAACTTAAGGTAAAAATAATTAGAGGGGTATAACGAATATTATGACCCGGCTCTATGATCGGTGGTAAACACACATGTAATGCAAGCGCACGTATCGCTCAATTAGTATAAAATATATCGATCCCACGAGGATTTAATACCTATGCTATTAATTTATGAAGCTAAATATCTATAAGTATCTAATTGATTCGATTGTTGGTTGGATGATGATTTTTATCTAAAATAAACAATTAAATAAAATTAAGATAGATTTCAAAAGGAATTAATGATATGAAAATGTCCAGGGTTGTGAATCCTACCAATATCTTTCTAAAGATGAGATGATTATTTTATGCTTGTGTAATGTACTAGTTTATTAACCTTGAACATGAAAATATGCAAAAGTTTATTCTGATGGTCAGATGCAAACACCCAAAGTAACCCAATTAACTATATTCCTATATTAATTAAGAAACTCCGAATTCACTAAGTTTAATTTCCAATTATGGCTACCCACATCTGACAGGTATATTACTATACTGGAAGGAAATCTCTATGGTAAATATGAGATCGTGAGCTATTGAGTCTACGGCTAAACCTAAAATCCTTTTTCTAAGTTCATTTTAAGTTTACCTAATCAATCTTATTAGAGACCAATTAACAAGAAGCATTAAGAACTAGACTCAATAAATAAACCTATATATCACACAAGACATAAAAAAAGTCAACTTATTAAATCATTGATATTGGTTTTCATCACAACCCTAGACAACGTAATTAGTTACAACACATACCTAGGATTACTATAGACATAAATAAACAAAACATAATAAAATAAGTTGAAATCTAAAAAGTTAAAATAAATTAATAAAAATAAAATACCGGAGTTAGGGGATCCACTTTTAATATTCAAATGTAGGATTCCTACTTTATTATAATAGATAAATTATCTGTATTATCCAATTAATTAAGTCCAACCATCTATAAAGGCGGTGTTATTATTTGTCCATAACCAGCCATATAGGCGGTAATCAGTTGTCACCTAAAGACCGACGATATGGGCGGGTATCTAATTATGTCAAATAAATAAAACATTAATCAATATTATTAAATTATAATTTCTATATTATAATTAAAGTGAGATTGACCTACCTTATCATATTAAAAGCTTCACCCATTACTCCAGCAGAAAGAAGTTACCTACTCATGCTTGAATGAAAACATACATAATTTTATTACCAAAAATAAAAAGAAAATACAAGAAAACTGAAATTAAACACACAATACACTCTCTTCTAAGTTTTACAGAGAAATCCTATAAGAAAGCATGAGTGTTACATCAAATTCGGCATGCTATTTATAGGTAAATATAAAGGCTTCCACCAATTTCTCTACCAATTTCTCCACCAAACATGCCACCAAATATGACACCAAACATGGCACCAAATCCTCCATATTTGGTGGAAGTTTGACAATTGTGAATTGTCATTTTCCTTTTTTTTTTTGTTTTTGATAATGACTTTAATAATTACACATAACACACTTTGGATTTTTCATCCATTTGGGTCTTGAAAACTTCCGAATTCAAAATTCTTATGAGCATTAAAGTTGTAGATCATTGAGTCTTCTTTCATCTGGAACTTGAATCACCTCAATCCAATATCGGAGTAAATCGTTATGGCCAAAATACGAAAGTTGTGCAAAGTTGAAATTTCTGAAATTGTACTTAGTTAGAACGCCATTTCAAGTGTCCAACCTCCAAAATCCAAATGCCAAGTCCAGTTTTTGCCCTTCTTTGTTCCATATTTCGTCCTGATTGATTCCATTGAGTCCTGATTTTATTTTATCTGTAAGATAAACAAAAACACATCAAAACATTCATAAAACTCGAGAAACTATACAAAATATTAAGTAAAAAGAGCGGTAAATATTGATATATTTTCCGCTCATCACACCCCTAAACCTAATATTTTGCTAGTCCTCGAGCAAAACAATAAAATAAAATGCAATAAATAACTTTAAAAATAAATTATCCTAAGCCACTTTCATAGGGATCACGATTGCATTTAGCGTATGCAACAAGTCTTTAAACCCCTAGGTGTCTTTAGTGAACGTGTTATAGTCTCGTGAGGGCTTACAGCGACGATACCCACAAACATCAATCAAATGTATGATAAATCACACAAACAAAATAAACAAGTTAAAAAGTGAAATTCTTATCCAAGTAATAGTTGTTTTCTTTCTTTCTAAATTACTAAATAAGTAAATTCTCCTATACTATCATTCTCCATATACACAGCCAACAAGGTATTAATCAACTCATTGTGCCTACAATATTCATAAGTGTAATTGAAAAATAGAGTAATATTTTGGTCCTAAAGTTATATTGGAATTCACACATTTTTGGCAATGCGTTTTTTTTATTTTGTTTTTGTTTTTGTTTTATTTTTTTACAGCATCTTCAATCCTTGTAACGAGCTTTGGGCCAGTGACTCCCAAACTAGTTGGCTTTAGGGCACTAGATGTTAAGACACCCCTACAGACTTAATTGCCCGGATCTCAGATGTTAAAAGTTATATTGTTTGACGCGAACAATCAATGCTTACTGAGGTAAGACGCCCGGTTACTAAGTAGAAACTTTATTATGATTAGCTCAGGCTCTACCGTTTGATGCGAACAATCACTGCTTACTGAGGCAAGATGTCTGGTTACTAAATAAGAGCAAGATTAATTATTTATATACAATATTTTTTTAATTATTTTTTTATTCCATTGCTTTTAGGTGCTATTTCCAATAAACCAGAGCATTGAATATTATAAAATTTTCACTTACGATCCATGTCCGTATGTTACCATGTATGTTGATAATACCTATCAAATGAGCATATGAAGATCAAATTTAATCAATATTATGGAGAATTCACGAATTTAAATAATTCAAAAAGAAATAAACAAAAATTAACTTGTTACAAATCAAACTTAGATTCGTCTTAGGAGTGAAAAATCCTTATTCAGCTATCTCAAAACATAATTCCACTTAGTTAGTAAAGTAAAAAAAACATAAAAATCAAAATATTTTTTTTATATATATAAAAAAGTAATAACAACACAAAAAATAAAAATAAAAATAAGATACTAGTCAATTATCCCTTCCCCAAACCTAATTGAGGAATTGTCAATTGTATCTACATCTAAAAAGAAAACTAAAGGTTAAGATCCATATTTATCCGACGTTTCTTACCACGATCATCAGACCAGTTCAACTTGGAAAGGATATGGTCAATTTTTGGTTCAAACGTCAAGAGTTGGTCAATTAAATTGTTGGTTGTTCTGGCAGTGAAGAGGATATCTTTTATGGGTTTTGAAAGGAACCCATTTCTCCTGGAATCTTCAAGAAACACAAAAAGAAAGTCAAAAAATCCATCAACATTAAACAATCCAGTTGGTTTCTGGTGTATGTTCAAGTTCACCCAATATATCATTGTGAAAATTTCCTCCATCGTGCCCAAGCCACATGGAAAAGGAATTAAAAAATCAGCACGATTAATCATTTCAACAATTCGTTCGGACATACCTGACATAATGCATTCCTCTCCGTTTGATTGCCCGATAAGATTCGCATTCGCCAAAGGTTTTGGGATGATTCCCAATACTTGACTACCTTCTTCCTGCACGATGCTTGAAACGTATCATATCAGTCCAAGATTGCCACCGCCATATACCAAATGCATATTTCTCTCTGCCATGACTTTACCCAATTCTTTTGCTGCTTCAACGAATTCTAGTTTAGATCCAGAACTAGTTCCACAGAACACACAGATATTAACGACTCGTCTTCTTGAAGTTGCTTCCATTTGTTTTTTACTCTCTCAAATTTGGATGTGTTGAAGAGAGCAATGACGAGCTGAATTTATAAATCTTGAAAAAGGGTGAGTAATAATAACACTAGTACCTGCCAAATGACGATTGTTACCTGAACAGTAAAATAAATCGTGAAAGTCAAAAAGTCTAGATTTTGTCGGTGAAAATAAAAGGGAATCAAAATAAATCAAATCACAATAATTATGTAAAGACAAAGAAATCAAAATAATAATATGTACCAGTAGTAACGACTTGAAATACCTCTATGGGTCAGTGACAAGCTTCCCATCCATTTTTCTTATAAATGGGCAAACATGGTCTTTTAAAGTCAGATTCCCGAGACTCAATTGTTATTTTTCTCTTTGAAACTATGTATGTAAATTGCGAATTGCGTGATAAACATATCCACTGCGATGCGTCTCAAGAGTCAATGATATGTCATCTAAAGACTCCTTACTCATGTCATCCCTAATGAATTTTATTTTATCTTCGCGATTATCAGACATCATTCCTAAAGAATGACAATAAGTATTGCATGTACAACGCGCATATTTATAACAAACATCTAATCATTTAGCTATTCTTTTCTTAGCATAGGTGTTTTTTCCTAAACTAGGCAAAAATGAAATAAAAGAGTCAGATGACTCACCTGCCAAGCGAAATCGTGCTTCAATTATCCAACGAATATCACTAGGAATACCTTGGATCATGGGAAGTCTCATTCTTTCAATGCGTGCTTTGTAGAATTTCATCAGAGAGTTTTGAGGAAGAGAAGGAAATTGCTTGTGAAGTTTTGGGAGAGTGTCTTCCATCATGTCTGTGATTTTTCCAACAAAAATTAAACACACAAAATCTCAATATATACACAATTTGCATGGGTTGCCTCCATGCTAGCGCTAATTTTAACGTCGTCAGCTAGACATGACTGCCCAAACGTTAGGCTGGATCGGCAAGTGTGAGACTCTCTTTTTGTTGCTCAAATGATTCTCCCTAATAGTGCTTGACACGTTGGCTGTTAACTCTGAATGTGTTGTTGGAGTTGGGGTTATGTATCTCAACTACTCCGTAGGGTAACACTTGGGTAATCACAAATGGACCTGACCACCGTGATTTCAGCTTGCCAGAGAAAAGTTTCAATCTTAAGTTGTATTACAACACCTGCTGCCCTGGTTCCAGTTGTCTGCGCACTATTTTCTGATCATGCCACTTCTTGGTCTTTTCATTGTACAGTTTGGCATTCTCATAAGCATTAAGATGAAATTCCTCAAATTTATTCAATTGTAAGAGTCGTTTCTCTCCCGCTGCTTGCATATCAAAGTTTAACTTTGTCAATGCCCAATATGCTTTATGTTCGAGCTCCACAGGCAAATGGCATGCCTTTCCAAACACCAGATGATAAAGAGACATTCCAATGGGTGTCTTGAAAGCTGTTCGGTAGGCCCATAATGCATCATCCAGTTTTCTGGACCAGTCTTTCCTTATTGAACAAACAGTTCTCTCCAGGATTCTTTTTATTTCTCTGTTGAAAACTTCAACTTGACTACTTGATTGCGGATGGTAGTCAGTGGAAACTTTGTGAGTAACTCCGTATTTGGATAAGAGTGCATCAAAGTATTTGTTGCAGAAGTGTGTTCCACCATCACTGATGATTACCCGAGGTGTTCCAAAGCGAGTGAAAATATTTTTCTTGAGGAAATGCAAAACCATTTTTGAATTGTTTGATGGTAGTGCTGTTGCTTCAACCCATTTAGAGACGTAGTCTACTGCAACCAAAATGTACAGGTTTCCATATGATGGAACCAAGGTCCGATAAAATCAATCCCCCATACATAAAATATTTTGACTTCGAGAATGCTTTGGAGTGGTCCTTCATTTTTTTCGAAATATTTCCCGTTCTCTGGCACCTGTCACATTGAAGAACGAATAAGTGAGCATCTTTAAACAATGAGGGCCAGAAAAATCTGATTGCAGGACTTTGGCTGTGGTTTTTTTTCACTGAAGTGTTCGCCATATGGTAATGAATGACAGTGTTGTAGGAAACTATTGATCTCCTCTTGTGGAACACAGTGACGTATTAACTGATCAACACAATGTTTGAATAGGTACGACTCATCCTAAAAATAGTGCTTGACTTCTTTGAAGAATTTCTTTCGTTGCTGATGTGTCCATTCCAACAGCCATTTCCCCGATACTATGTAGTTCACATAGTCAGCATATCATGGGACTTCCTGCTGCTTGATGGCAAACAACTGTTCATCTGGAAATTCTTTAATTGTCAGTTCATTTCCAGTTGCACCTCCATTTTCGAGCCTTGACAAGTGATCTGCCTGTAGACATGGTACAGAGGTGTGCGATGTTGTCCGGGCTCACGGGCCGTCGGGAGTATGGAGTAGCCCTCGAGGGACCAAACCGGAGAATAAATGGAGTCGCCACCCAGTGTGAACTGGGAAATGATTTAAGGCCGCACTCACCCCTCGCGAGGGAAGACCTCAAACCGTTGGGTTCGGAATGGTCTCTTATTTATGCCAATTGCAATGAAAGGATTTATGCAATAATATAACCAAGTCTTATGCAACACATCCAAGATAATTTAATCAACACACAAGTTTGCACACCCATAAACGTAAATAAAATATGTAGGCAAATGCGTAATTCCATAAACATATTAAACAAAGAAGTGCGAAAATGTAAATAAGTAATAACATTAAAATCGTTAATAATAAAGAGAAATGATTAAGAATGTAATGCAAAAGAAATGACCAAAGAGGCTAACATGCATGAAATATGATGAAGAAGAGTCTGCCCACTGTATGTGCATTCGTGTAGCATTCAGAAATGCGTTCGAACGAAGTGAGGCAGAATGCACATGTTCATGTAGCGTTCAGAAACACGTTCGAACAGAGTGAGGTAAAATGCATACGTTCGTGTATCTAAAATGACATAAACACGTGTGTAAACATTTATTCAAGCGATACGTGGAGTTGTATCCCAAGTACAGACCGCACTACCGTCCATTCGGATTCAGCTACATAATTTATGTATGGGTTTCCATCTGATATACCACGAGAGGCAACACTCAAGCACCGACATAGAATGAATGCAAAGCGAAAAATGAAAGAAAATAAATAAAAAGGCGGATAACTAAATTATAAGAGAAGGGGTGCGACCAAGAGCTTTGGCCAACATCTATATGGGATCTTGTATACCCGGCGCGGTAAAATATTGTGGTAAAGGCTGCCCTTAGGCATTTCCCTCAAACGGGGGACCTTTAATCCAACGTGATTAGCCCATGCGTAGTAAACAACAATCCATAAGTAAATAAAGAAACAATAAGAAACGAATAACATAATAAAAAAAAAGATGTGACAAAGAGACTTGGCCGACATCTATATGGGACCTCGTATGCCCGATTGAACGTATTTAACCTCCAATCAAGTGCACTTCATCTGGTGCGGAAAAACATCGTGGTAAAGGTAGCCTTTAGGCATTTCCCTCAAACAGGGGACCTTTGATCCAACGTGATTAGCCCATGCGCACTAAATAAAAATGCATACGTAAATAAAGAAACAATAAGAAACGAATAACAGAATAAAAAATAGATGCAACCAAGAGACTTGGCCGACATCTATATAGCTCCTCATATGCCCGATTGGACGTATTTCTCATTCAATCAAGTATACTTCGTCCGACACGTCAAAACATCGTGGTAAAGGTAGCCTTTAGGCATTTCCCTCAGATGGAGGACCTTTAATCCAACGTAGTTAGCCCATGGGCACTAAATAGCAATGCATAAATAAATAAAGCAATAACACACAGAAAGTAAATAACGGAATAATAAAAGAGATGCGGCGCGACAAAACATCGTGGTAAAGGTAGCCTTTAGGCATTTTCCCTCAAATGGGGGACCTTTAATCCAACATAGTTAGCCCATGCGCACTAAATAGTAATGCATAAATAAATAAAGCAATAACACACGGAAAGTAAATAACGGAATAATAAAAGAGATGCGGCGCGACAAAACATCGTGGTAAGGTAGCCTTTAGGCATTTCCCTCAAATGGATGACCTTTAATCCAACATAGTTAGCCCATGCGCACTAAATAACAGTGCAAAAATAAATAAAGCAATTGTACACGGAAAGTAAATAACGGAATAATAAAAGAGATATGGTGCGGAAAAACATCGTGGTAAAGGTAGCCTTTAGGCATTTCCCTCAAATGGAGGACCTTTAATCCAACATAGTTAGCCCATGTGCACTAAATAGCAATGCATAAATAAATAGAGCAATAACACGTGGAAAGTAAATAACGGAATAGTAAACATAAGCAATGAATGAACACAAAATTAAATAACTAAATGAAACACGTGCTTGAAAGTTTCTCAAGCGGTACGTGGAGTTGTATCCCAAGTACAGACCGCACTACCGTCCATTCGGATTCGGCTATAGAATTTATGTCTGGGTTTCCATCCGATATACCACAAGAGATAGCACGCGATCATTAATCCAATATAAATAAAAACAGATGGGGAACATAATGATGCATGCGAATGAACCAACAATAACTAACTGAAAAGATAAATAAATAGCAAAGGGTGCCCTCAGGTCTTACCTTTTAAGTTGCTTCTCGGAAATGCGTTACACCGTCGTCGGAAGGGTTAATGCTCCGTCACTTTTTCGGTTCACTGGTTCAACATTTAATCCACTGTTTTGCTATTTTTTAGCCGTTGTTTTCTCTGTATTCTTCACTATTTTGGACTTCAGTTTTGGCTTACTGTTTTGAGTGATCTTGGGACTATTTTTTGTTGATATTGCTCACTGTTTTAAGGGATTATTTTGGGACTGCAAGGGCTGTTTTAAGGGACTATTTTCTATGTATTTTTCGACGGTTGAAGGGTTGATTTCTTATCGGTTTTGGGGGCTGGTTTCACGTGGATTAGGGATGAAGTTTGAGGCTAATTTTGTGAGTGTTTCAGCTGTGAAGAAGGGAGGTGCGTGTGTTTAAGGGACGCGTGTAAGAAGAGTGTGTGGCATTATTTCTGTTCGGTGAAGGGGCTTAGCTTTGAGGTTGTTCAGTGCTAAGGGGCTGGTTCACGTGGCTGGGTCTAGGGTTTGTTATTTGGTCTGTGCGTTTGGTTGTGTGTGTGTGTGAGTCGGTGGAGGGCCAGGATTGGTCGATTTTTCACGTGTTGGTCGGCTCTGAGTGCATGTGTTTAGGTTTATGAGTGGCGTGATGGCTCGATTTATGCTATTCTTGGACATTAATGGTCTGTATGTGTTTTTGTCTTCACGTGGCCGTGTGACTTGAGAAGAATGAGAGGCTGTGTGAGTGGAGAAGAGGGGAGCAGTCAGCATGTTTAGGGTTTTTTTTTTATTTGTGTCCTTGACGAGAGTGTGTAAGATGTGTGGTACAAATGGAGGGCTGCATGGTGGATTCTTTGTGTCGGTTGAGTGGTCCAAGAGAGAGGAGTTTGTGGCCTGTGTGTGAGTGAAATGTCGAGTTGAGAGAGGGAGGTTGTGTGTGTGTCTTAGTGAGAGAGAGTGGACGAGAGAGATAAGAAAGAAAGAGAGAGAGCTTAGAGATAAGGCTTAGGGTTTTTTTCTTTGTGAATTTTTGTGTGAGCCGTGAGGAGTGAGAAGGAAGGATTAGGGTTGGTTAGGGTTTTCTTGGTTCAAAGTGCCGTGAGAGTGAGTGAAGAGGCTTAGGGTTTGGAATATGTTATCTTTTATAGTTGCGTGCTAGGGTTTCTTGTGCATGTGATTTCAAAACAAGGAAACAAATAGGGGTGGCAAAACGAATCAACGAATCGAATTCGTGACGAATTCTAAACGAATCTAATTGTAATGCACTAAATTCGAATTCGATTCGTTTATTAAACGAATCCTGATATTAGGATTCGGATTCGATTCGTTTAATAAACGAATATTCGTATTCGATTCGTTTATTCGTTTACATAAATCAAACGAATCGAATCGAATTTATTATTCATTTACTATTCGCATCCGATTCATTTATTATTCGCATCCGATTCGTTTATATCAAATTAAACGAATCAAATTTTATATTCGATTCATATTCGATTCGTTTAATCAAAATAAAATACAAAATCTAAGCATTCATTCCAATCCATACCATATTTAATAACATATTCATTGTTATAGTCTTAAAATCCTTACAACAAGCTCCAAATTTCAAATTACAAATCAATTGCATAATAACACTTAAAATCTTCAAAACACATTTTAACCAAAATCTCTAATACAAGTTGAGACGGTAAAGGCAAACTTCTTTATTATCATCCGAGATGAAAATCCTGCAAATAAAATAAAATTATATTATTGAGTTATTTTTTAAAAAAAAATTATTTTTGAAAAAGAATTAAGAGAAAGAATTTTACCGTCAAATTTTCACATAATTACTAGAACTAGTGCCACTCTCACAGAGCAAAGATAATAGAATATCTCAGCTTAATCACACAGTCACCTAAAAATTATTCACACTTGTATCTACAAAAAGAAATCAAATAATTGTAAGCCACCACCTAAATTTCCATAGCATTACACAAAACAAGCTCAGTAATACGCAATCTGACCAAAAAACCAATTTAAATTCATATTTCATTCAATGGTGAAATATTAGCATAATAGTTAAGTAAAACATGAAATACCACATGAAACACAATACATATATTATACATAATGTGCCTCTGCCTGATGAGCACTCGGGCATGGTGGATGGACTTAGCCATACCACTTAAACACAAGGGTCTGTAGACGACGCTTGAGAAAGATCTCCACTGTGAGGGCCAACACATAATCAAGCTTATTCTGGCCTTCTTCCAAAAACCCATACTTGTGCATCCTCCTGAGAATAGCCCCACCTTTAAAAATACGATATGGGTTCTTCTCATCAAGGGTGAGCAGATCCCTTGCAGCATTTCAAATGCGGCTCAGAGCATACTGAACCCTCCAGAGCTCCCTCTTGCAACGAAGCCCGTACTCTCCCACAAGCTGAAACTCAGCGTCCAAACGCTCCTTCTCATAGGGACGTCTAGGCTTCTTGAAGGTTTTCCCATCTATTCGTATATATAGATTACCAGGAGATTTTAGTTTAGTTGAAATTTGAGGTTTGATTGAGTTGAGAGTGTAAGTTTGAAGATTGGGAGAGAATAAAGATTGAAAGCGGCGGTAATTTTAGATTTTAGGTTTAGGTTTAGTTTTTACGTGTTTATATACTTAGGTTAAACATACTGAATGACTAAACTTTTAATAATTATAATCAACAAAAGGGTAAATTTATAATATAATTAAATGGATACTAAACGAATTCGATTCGAATTCGATTCGTTTATGATTCGTTTAATAAACGAATTCTAAACGAATAAACGAATTGATAAGCTCAAATTCGGATTCGATTCGTTTATTAAACGAATCGAATCGAATTGACCCATTTATTAAACGAATCCATTTTTCCAAACCCATATTCGCTTTAAAGCGAATCGAATCGAACGAATAAACGAATCCTGACCTAAATTGCCACCCCTAGAAACAATCAAGCCATAAAGAGGATGCATTTAATTAAATTATTTAGGAAAGAAATATTGTATATTTTTGGTGGGGGAATATTTTTAATTTGGAAGGTGATTTATTTAGATTTTGGCATGTGTTAAATATGTTTTGAATTTTTGGATTGGATTTTATGGGCTTGGGCGTGTGGCTTGGTTGTTGGTGGGCTTGGGCGTGTAGCTTGGTTTGTTTGAAACAAGAATCGACTGAGCGAACCCATGGCTAACTAGCGAGTTTATTTTTGACGAGCTATTAATTTAAAATTTTCCCTTCCGGAATGCGTTTCCCGCGACTACCGCGACTTATCGGGTAGTGCCTCCATACGAGGCTCATCATTGAGGTTTAAGCAAAAATGCAATGTCTACAGTCGCCCCCACTTTGATGGGACTTGTGCAGTGTGTGACAGTGACAATCATATCAAAGCCATGCATGCATTTTTACTTACCTGGCTCGCCAGCTGTTGCCGAACTTACCGGTTGTTCTGAGATGCTTTAAACTGAGTTGATCTGGTGGTGAGGTGCTTGGACCCCTGATTCACTCCCAAACCGTTACTTTGTGAGAGGTGGTCCATTCCAGAACCGTTACTTTGTGAGAGGTGGTCCATTCTCGAACCGTTACTTTATGAGAGGTGGTCTATTTCCGAACCGTTACTGATATGAGAGGTGGTCCATTCCCGAACCGTTACTGATGTGAGATGGTCCATTTCCGAATCGTTACTGATGTGAGATGGTTCATTTCCGAACCGTTACTTGATAGGTGGATGGTTCATTCCCAAAACCGTGCTCCATTCCCGGAGTGCCATTCCCGGCTTGCTAATCCTCATTCCCGAGGTGTTGCTGATGTGATGGTTCATTCCCGAACCGTGCTCCATTCCCGGAGCGCCATTCCCGGCTTGCTAATCCTCATTCCCGAGGTGTTTCTGATGTGATGGTTCATTCCCGAACCGTGCTCCATTCCCGGAGCGCCATTCCCGGCTTGCTAATCCTCATTCCCGAGGTGTTGCTGATGTGATGGTTCATTCCCGAACCGTGCTCCATTCCCGGAGTGCCATTCCCGGCTTGCTAATCCTCATTCCCAAGGTGTTGTGATGTGATGGTTCATTCCCGAACCGTTCTCCATTCCCGGAGCGCCATTCCCGGCTTGCTAATCCTCATTCCTAAGGTGTTGCTGATGTGATGGTTCATTCCCCAAACTGTGTTCCATTCCCAGAGCGCCATTCCCGGCTTACCAATCCTCATTCTCGAGGTGTTACCGATGCGATGGTTCATTCCCGAACCGTGCTCCATTCCCAGAGTGCCATTCCCGGCTTGTTAATCCCCATTCCCGAGGTGTTGCTGATGTGATGTTCATTCCCGAACAGTGCTCCATTCCTGGAGCGCCATTCCCGGCTTACTTATCCTCATTCCCTAGGAGTTACTTGTCCTCATTCCTGAGGTTATGCTCCATTCCCGAAGCGACATTCCCGGCTTGTTCGTCCTCATTCCTGAGGAGTTGCTGATGATGTGGGCCTCGACCCTGGGATTCATTCCCGAAACTGCTGATAGTGTGGGCCTCGACCCTGGGATTCATTCCCGAAACTGCTGATAGTGTGGGCCTCGACCCTGTGATTCAATCCTGATGTTGCTGATAATGTGGGCCTCGACCTTGGGATTCATTCCCAATACTACTGATGATGTGGGCCTCGACCCTGTGATTCATTCCCGATGATGCTGATAATATAGTCCTTGACCCTGGGATTCATTCCCAATACTGCTGATGATGTGGGCCTCGACCATGGGATTCATTCCCGAAACTGCTGATAATGTAGGCCTCGACCCTGGGATTTATTCACTAAACTGCTAATAATGTGGGCCTCGGACCTAGGATTCATTCCCGAAACTGATGATAATGTGGGCCTCGACCCTAGGATTCATTCTCGAAACTACTGATAATGTAGGCCTCGACCCTGTGATTCATTCCCGAAACTACTGATAATATGGGCCTCGACCCTAGGATTCATTCCCCAAACTGCTGATGATGTGGGCCTCGACCCTGGGATTCATTCCCGAAACTGCTGATAATGTGGGCCTCGACCTTGGGATTCATTCCCGAAACTGCTGATAATATGGGCCTCGACCCTGAGATTCATTCCCCAAACTGCTGATGATGTGGGCCTCGGCCTTGGGATTCGTTCCCCAAACTGTTGATAATATAGGCCTCGACCCTGGGATTCATTCCCCAAACTGCTGACAATGTGGGCCTCGACCATGGGATTCATTCCCGAAACTGCTTATCTTTGCCGCTTTTTCCCTTTCTTCAAAACCTGCGAACAAAAACAAAACAAAAATTACGTGGATGTATTTCCTATTCCGATGGGTTAGACCTTCCTTATGCCCTTTGGTCGCCCCCTGGGCCTGCTTACAGTTTCTTTCTATCAATTCTCTTCTAACGATTGTTCAGTTCTCTTTTGACTCATGGCTCAAGTTCTCGATATATCCCTTATTCGGGGGGTAGTAGACTGGTCGCCCCCAGACTTGGCTTAGCTTTCTGCTCTCTACTGTTTGCACTAGGTCAATATGGACTACATGATATGGCATTACATATCATCATACTATATTACATGTTACGAAATAGTCCCAATAGTTAAACATATTATTGCCCTCAAAGAATGCCCAGTATTGAAACCAGAGAACCTTCAAAACATTCAATGCAACTCAAATCCAAGTCTTTGAATAAATGATCTAAGCCAGACTCAAAGTGTGTGTGTAAAGATTCCTTTGCAGCTTTATCCCTAGGTAAGCCAACTCAGTGATTTCGTCAAAAAATTGGGATCGATGGGTCAAACCAACCTAGCTGTCTCAATTATTCCCTGCAGTTGCTTTTATGTGCTCAATGTGGTATGATTTTCTTTTTCTTTTGTCTATCTTTCTTTCTTCTTCTCTTTTTTTTTTCTTTTTGCTTCTTTTTTTTTTCAACACATCTACCCTTTAAGGTAGCATTTCTCCTCATGGTGGTCCTAATACTCGCCCATGAGTAGCTTCACGCTTATCGGTTATAGGTGGTTCAATTCTTTTCTTTAGAGACTTTTCTTTTACTTTCAACCATACCACACATCATAACACAAGCAAATCATGATAGACATTTAGGCAAACAGTCATTCATCAACCTGGAATTTCTTCAACTAGTCACCTTGCCAACTACTCAGGTTTTCACTGCTAAGAACCTATAAATAAGTGCTTACGAGTCTATCATAGATCAACTACTCGAAGTATCAGATAAAAGCACATCAAGAGTTTATCGTTTCTAAGATTTCACCCTAAAGCAATCAATTTCATCATCGGACTTATGTCTAACTATTAAGGACTAAGAACACACATTTTTTTTCACAATGGTCTTTCTATCATTGCCGTAAATTTTTCTGTTCCTCGATTTTCTTTTCCCCGATATCCATGTTTGCTAAACTCTTATTGACAAATCTTTTTTTTTCTAACCCAACGGATATCTATGATGGCTTTCAAGACACAGGGTTTACATGATGCGTGTATGCAAGAGATGCATGAGATGCAAGTGGTTATCAAAAAAAACATATATCTTTCCGACCTTATATCTCCCACACTCGTGGTAAGTCCATTTTTGTCTTAGGTATGGCTTATTTTATGCACCAATGTGGGGTACACAAAATCGTTCTCTCCTACGCTACATGGGTGAACCTTGGCTACCTCAGTCCCTTTCCATCGGTAAAACACAAAGACCGCCCATTTAGAACGTGGACTAAGCCTATTGTGGGGATCATGCCATTGTCTAGAAACGACGAATTGGGCCTTCGGTAATCACGGTAATGGGGATGGACTTGGAAGCATCCAAAAGTATGCAAATATGCCGTAACAAGGCATATCCTTTCTGGATGAAAGCCAGTGCGGATATCGAACTCATGCTTCTAGCATATTTGTATTAAGATTAGATTTTTTAAGTCCATCAAGGTTTTCATACAAGTTGGCCCATTATCATTTCAAATCATTCAATCATATTATTGCGAGGTGCAAACTTGTCCTAGTTGAAAAAGGCCCAACAAGTTTACACTTTTACGATAACGTGGCTAAACAACTTCAAATGATAGAGGGCCCAAACATAA
>SKCR01014180.1:0-56881 GCA_019454045.1 Zanthoxylum bungeanum | reverse complement strand
AACTTAATACGTTTGACTTAAATTAATTATCATATGAATATAGATAGTTGAAATAAATTGGACGTTTCTATCTGACCATCGGAAGAGACTTATAAATTATTTTATATTCTCAATTAGTAATCCATAATAATTACTCAATTGAATGAAGTGTACATATATCTATTCTCACATAAGTCTTTCAAAAGTTTTTAATTTCTACTTAGATTTACTTAATTAGTGTTTAAAAAAAACACACACACACACACATTAGCTCACGTTTAAAAAGACACGTGTCAGACGAATATCCCAACCGTCGCGTTTCGAAATATCCAACGCAAGAGCGGTTTTTTGTTTTTTTGGTTTTTTTTTTTTTCCAGGTCAGAGAGGGAAACGTGGCAGCCTACCTGCTCTTTGATTTTTTCATTATTTGTTCTCCAATATAATTTGTCAATCTATAATCACATACAAATTCAAAAACACACAGTTTTTTACCAGTTTTTTTTTTTTTTTTTTTATAAAAAAAATTAATCGTAATTTGTTGAAATTTACAGGTGAAATGGCGAGCTTAGATTGTGTGAAAGATGAAGAAGTGAGCTTAGAGCTTCCTGCTCCTTCTGGTTGGAAGAAGAAGGTCTCTCTCTCTCTCTCTATGTATATGTGGTTGTTTTTGATTAGTTGTTTCGTTTCTTTTAAGGAACTTGAAAATTTGTTGATTGTATATTCTGGTTTCTAGTGATTGTTGTGGTGGAATTTGGTACAATTCATATATTTATAACTTTCTGCTAGGGTTTGCAGGTTTGTTTTGGTATTTTATATTTAATTATGATCTGTTATTGTTCCCTTTTAATTTAACTAGACCCTTTGTTTTGTCGGTGCTTTCTGTTCGAAGTAAGTATTGATTTCATGGGTATTGCTCTTAGAAATTCGATTTTTGTTTTTACTTTTGTTTCTATACTTTGGTGGAGGAGTATCTTCGAAATGTAACTAGTGATAGGAAACAGTTCTAATGGAGCCGTTTTTGTTTTGAAAAGGACAATAGAATTTCTTCTTGAGGGGTTGGTTCTAATGAATGTTTGTGAGATGTAAGCTGTGGATGAAAATTTCATGACCTGTAGATTGTGTCTTTGACAGTATCATGGTTCAAAGTCAGAATTATCTTTTGTTTTCTATGTTACACAATATGAGATTGCTATTACTGCATTCATTCTCTGTACACATCTCCTAAAGATAGAAGATATATGAAATTTTCCTGCATGCTAATTCTTATTGATTTTAACAACTTCTCTTATATGTTTTATGACATTAAGAACCTAGCTTGTACCTGACACACTCGCTTCCTCCACGAGAATAATGTTTCTAGTGTAAGCTTATTTGTACGATAAAAAAAAAAAAAGTGAGCTTATTTGAAGAGCATCCATTGTCATGGATTTTTAAGATTTTCTGGTGAAACTATGGTGTTTAAGATGTTGGAAAGGGCCTTGAGTGGTCTGAGCTTTTCCATATTGGGGGTTGTAGAAGCCTTCCCTAGTATTGTTGACAACAGAGGTTGTTTATACTTTATACAAGCTGATATCTCTTCATGGAGATTATATTGCTTCTGTAATTATGTAGTTTTGCAGCCAGTTCCAATGACAGGCTTATCGGTACACTTCTACTTTAACTTGCCCTTTTTTTTGGGTTTGTTACAATTATTTTCCTTATTGATGCGTTAGGACAATAAAGGAACCTGGAGCATATTAGATTGGAAGTTATTATTGCATGATTGCTAGAAATCTTTCTACTTTTTATTTGCTTGTAAATGAGATTTTCTCTTCTGCCCAGGTAGGTGATTGAGCTTAATTTTTAGGTGCAAGGTTACGGCCACAATTCGACATTGATAGTGGTGAATTTTCTTGTTTGTCCTTGTTGCGCACACTCACCCAGGCACACAAGACAGAGAGAGAGAGAGAGAGGGGTGGGGGGGGGGGGGGTGTTCTTGTGCCAAAGAAGACTTGACCTGGTCCCTTTTATGCCAAGAGTGGACTGAAAGAATGCACCAAAAGGCTGCTTAAGACATAGTATATGTTGTGGCTGCAATGCTCTGGTTTTGTTGTTATGGTTGCTTTGACTTTCTCAAGATTAGCTTAAGGCCAAACAATGCACTTGATTTTGGAAACTTCATTTAATATATGAGTAAATTCTTCAGAAGGAAGTATGCAAGAACACCACTTATATATAAGCTGTTCTGAAATTCAGAACTTTGTTTTTAACTCCCTGCTTACATTGGGATGCTTTTTACTTGACTGAACTTCTCGCTATCATAATATTCTCACAAGTTTATGATTGCATTAGCATTGGGCCTATACTCTCTCTTTTTTCCTTTAGTGACAACATGAATAGATGAATCCTGGTGGTCCTTTTTTAATTTTGGTTTTGTTTAATATCAGTATACTGTAATTTATTAGTCATTGAATTAAATTCTAATCACACGTTCACAACATGAATAGATGAATCCTGGTGGTTCTTTTTTAATTTTGGTTTTGTTTAATATCAGTATACTGTAATTTATTAGTCATTAAATTAAATTCTAATCACATGTTCTCTTGAATTAGTTATGGTCGGCATGAATTTCAATTTCAAATATTCAAATTTAGATGTTTCTTGGTATTGCATAACTGGGGGTGTAATTGAGCCGAGTAGTGTCCAGCTTGACCCGGTTTGATAAGTTTTTATATGAGTTCGAGCTTGGCTTGATAAGCATTTAAATGGGATCGAGCTTGAATCGAGTTTTACATGTGTTGTTTGAACTTGATTCGTTAAAAAAATATTGGGATCGAGTTCGATTCGAATTTGATTACTAAATGATTCGGCTCGGCTCGAGCTCGATTAATTTAAAAAAATCAGTTTTTATTTTTTTTACTTCATCAAATTTTAAATAACTTCCCTACAAAATTCAAATGTGTGTGTGACCTCTCTCTATATGTATATGATATTGAGTCGTGTCTATACGATCTGGTCGAGTATATTTCGAATAGTATTCGCAATTAAAAACCGAGCCGAGTTGAGCTTTTGCGGGTCAATCTCATTTTATAATCGAGCTATGAGTAGCTCATTTATTAAACGAACCGATCTCGATCCAAGCCAAATGCAAGTTGAGCTCGAGCTGTTTATAAATGGTTTTGTTCATTTAACCTCAGCCCTCGGGGTTTATGTTCGTTTGCAGTTTGTCCCCAGGAAAGGAGGGACGCCTAAGAAGAGTGAGATTGTTTTCACTGCTCCAACAGGGGAGGAAATCAGTAACAAAAGGCAATTGGAACAATACCTGAAAGCACACCCTGGTGGTCCAGCATCATCAGAGTTCGACTGGGGCACTGGTGAGACCCCTAGGAGATCTGCAAGAATCAGTGGGAAGGCTAAGATCACGCCACCAGAAGAAAGTGAACCCCCAAAGAAGCGAGGCAGAAAATCACCTGCTTTGAAGAAGGATAGCAAAGAGACAGAAAATGCCCCTGAAAGCACTGGGGAAGCAAAAGCGGTCGAGATGCAAGAGGCTGAAAACCCTGAGAAGGATAATGCCAAGGTAGAAGAGGAAAAGGACGTACTGAAAGAAAGTCGAGATGAGAATGAAGATGAACAAGATCCAGATGCCAAAACAGAAGTTGCTCCTCCTGGAGAAGCCAAGGTTGGAGAAGATGTCAATAAGTCAACTGATGCTGAAGAAAGCAAGAAAGGTACTGTGGCGGAACCTAAAGAGACCAAAGATGGGTTGCAAGCTGATAGTTCTGGAACTCAGGATAAGACAGGAGGAATTGAAAGTGCAAAAGATGAAGAAAAGGTAGATCAACCTCAAGTTGAGACAGAGAAAGAGCTTGGCTCTGGTGAACAAGACAAAGATGATCCAGCCGCTGATGAAGTGGAGACTAAACAGAATACCAAAAATGCTCTTGAAGCTGAAGAACTCAAGGATAAAGCAGCAGTGAATTGCACTGGTGAGGAGATGAATAGTTCATGTGTGAGTCAGATCAGCAAGAAGGTGGAAGGGGAAGTGATTGAGAATGGCAGTGATGCGGGCGAGGTGAAGCCTCAAGTTACATTTTAAGCAGATTAACTCAAGGCTTCTCTTCACTTCTTCTGACCCCCTTAGATTGTGAGATGTTCAGACAGTTGTAGCTTTGTTGTTAAAGACAGATATCTGATTGTCCAACGAGACATCATATATAGCCAGCTTATGTCGTACTGAACAGATTAGCTTGTTGTGACATTTGTAACACAACCTATGTGATGTGTACACAGTTGTGTAATAATATATAGAGATGCTATGTATTTGATCTTACTGGTCACCTGACTGAGGAAAACAGAGCCAAGTGTTTCAACATTGGCTGCAGTGACTGAAAGCTAAGTTTTCTATCCTGTGAAGAATAATTTCGTCTATCTAATTGAAACTTCAAAAGTCTCCTTCAACTGCAATTGCAAGTGCCCATGTGCACAAGGCAACCGCTCTAAGAAGGTTCTAGCGAAGGTCCATATGATTATACTACAATTAATTCCATTAAGATGATTCAAACCTGTAAGAATGTTTTACATCAAAATTCGCAAAGCTTGTTGAGAAAAATTATAACTGATGCTCAAAACACTGAGCAAAGCATTTAGAACTCATAACGAGAAAAATAGCATGTCACAATCTTGAATTTTAGGGACTATTGAAGAAAGCTAATGGAAGACACAAATGAAATCACCCGGGGAGAATAAATGAAACTTGAAGTTGCTCTCAATGAAAGAAAAAGAAAGGAACAAAAAGGAAAAAATCTCATCTTCTGTTTCAAAGTCCCTTGAGTTGTTCAACCAGCCCTGTCAAGGGTGTCCAGTCCACTTTTCAAATGCACTGGCTGATGCCACAAATGCAACTTTCGAGGATTCGATATCATTTTTAGTAACTGGGGAGATACATCACTAAAAAAGTAGTTACAGCTCACATTCAAAATATCACTTGATCTCCTATTTACAGACTATTAGGAAGTGGGTGCCAGCTAGCTTAGTTGGTACAATCTCTTGAGTGAAAACAAGAGGTCTCTGGTTTGAACCCCGCTCATATGGGTGGGGTGATAATTGGATTGTTATCAAGCTAAAACTAAAAAAAAAAGACTACTAGGAAAAATCATTAGGTTTTACTAAAATTTACACTCATAAGATGATGATTGAGCATATAAATGCAAGGCACATACTTAAGAGAGACCTAAAAACTCAGAAATAGAGTAGCTGGCCTGTTGAAATCAATGAAGCTAGTGAGGAATTAAACGTATCCACCTCAGTCTCTTCTTCAGGACTAGAGTTCAGCTGTTGAGAAGATGCACAAAAACACTTGAAAGTTCATGAATGGGACTATGAAGAGCTACATTGGTCACAACTAATGTGAATAATATTGAGGGTACATATGTTCAAAGAAATTACCTTGGTGAAGGCTTGGTTGGCTTTTTGGACCCAGTCGGTATCAGTGCTTCCCCCAAGAACAGAACTGGCTGCAGGGAGATCATTCTTTTCTATGGCCTGGCCGACTTTGCTTAGCTTGTACACCAGATCCTGCAACGAGTAACTATGTTGATTCCTTTTTGTGAGGAACTATTCGAAACAATCAAAGAGCATGTATAAGAATTGAATGTTTTGATGGCAACGGTGAAGCAATAGGCTATCAGTGTTCCAACTAAACCAAATCAAATAAAAGTCTTTTTCCATTAGGTGAGATCAGCTACAAGGATCCTTTAGTGTCATTGTGCTATCAATGTTAAATCCTAAAAATCTTGCCATAAGACATATTACTGACCAAATTAATCTCTCACAATGTTATATCCATCCCTTAGTTCTCTTTCATGAGTGCAAACCTGAACTTTATGTTGTTAAATTGTTTAGGGTGAAGAAGAATTTAAGAACCCACATCATAAACTCCACACTTTAACAATCTCATCACTAGAAAAATGAATTTATGCATTCTCCAAACTAGTTATGATACTATCCATAATAACTCTTCAAACCTGGCTGGATTAGGAGCCGTTTTCCATAATGATCGGGGAGAGGTATGGCTCATAAGCTGGCTAAATTTGCTGTTTGTAAAATGAGTAGTGAAATTCAGAAATGATAAATTCACCCACATTTTTCCCTAAATTCTTTTATACTTTTTCACTGTAGTCACTGTAACTACAGTGACAGAATTGAGAGCAAATTCGGAAAATATGTGTGTAAGTATATCATTTTCCAATTTTATTTGTGGATGAATTGAATATTTATCTGATCATTCTAAAATGGGGCGAGGAATAAAACAAGAATCTGATTTTCATTTTTTTTAAGTTTAGTGTTCTAAAATTTATAGTTTTAAAAATAATAATTCGGGTCAAGACCGAACAAATTATATTTGATTTTTTGCATGTTTTGGATCCTAAATTTAACCCAATAGAAGCATGTCACCACAGGGCCACAAACCCATGAGGATTTTTGTAGGAAAAAAATACAATATTATTATTGACATAATAATATTCATAATCGATAAGAATTATAAAGAATTTTGAAATAGAAGTTCAGCATAATATATTATCTTGAACATAATATAATATAAACAATTGAACAAGAAAAAGTATTGAGGGGAAAAACATGAGGCGATTTGCCTCTGCCCAGGATATAACAGGAACGAAATATTTTTAGCACATATAACAGGAACGAAATATTTACGAAATATTTTTAGCGCATCAGATATAAAGTCATTATCTTTGTCTTCTTATCCAATCATTATTAAATAATTATATATAAATTCATTTAGTCTTAGTTACTTTTCCTACGTGGAATAAAGAATTTTCATAATAAGTTCATAATACTCACATAATTTATTTCAAATCACCCATAATCTCTTAACTTCATTAACTGAGTCTAACTTAAAATTATATCACAGATAACATATCGCCAATCCCTAACTTAAACCCACCTTCACTGTAGAAGATATAGAGAATAAATTAACTAAACCCACCTTCAATGTAATATATAAAGAAAATTAAAAATATCATTGAATATTTGATTTGAAAGATTTTACTCACTTTTTTGAAAAGGAGAAAATAACGGTCATAAAAAAAATTAAAACAAAAAAAAAATAGTAAAAGACAAAGCGTCAATTAAAGCTATAAAGACTCGTCTTCTAAGCAATCGCAAAATGCTTTTGAATTTTCTACTTTACTTGAAACCTTTATTACTAATTTTACTAATTACTCACTTTCCTTTTTCATTCGTCTCAAATTACAGTCCATTTTTTATTTTTTTTTTAAAAATGATTTTTTAATTGTCTAATATACCCATATTTAATGTACCTTATTATCAATAAATATAAACTATCATCAATTTATTGTACTTGGAATAATAAGTAAAATTATGAGTTTATTAGAAAACATATAAGTAAAATTAATTATAAAAATTATATTCATTAAATTTTCTTAATTTGTAAATATGTTTTTATAGGACGAAAAGAATATAATTTACACCAAATAATGACTTCTTAATTTTCAATTAACTACCAGAATGATTAATTCTTTGTGAAAATCTTTTATGATGTCGTATATCACGACCTTGACTTGTCTTGCGGCTTCACCCAATGAATTTGCACATTTTGTGCTTAAGTGAACATTTTATATGAGTGTTTTGTTTAGAAAAAGGGGGTGACAAATTTGTCAGAGAGAATATGTTGAATAACTTGATTCATTACTTTTTATGATATTTTGTTTATATACACAAACAAATACGACTCTAATAAGGAAGAGAAAACTACCATGTACAAACAATCCTATAATGAGGGAACAATCCTATTCTAATAAGAGAAATAAGATCCTACAAGATCTAAACCATCTTCCTAATTAACTAACAATATTTATTCACGTGGGAAGCTATTTTATAGCCCTTATTATCTACAAAATAAAGCCTCACCAAAAAGCTATTTCGACACCAAAAACCTTAAGATAAATGGGCCCAAAAGCATAATAATTGCTCCCGTAATTTTTGTCGAAGATTCATACACCCCAAATATTATGTGTCTCTCCCAAAACCAGGCTGTGCACTCGTGCAAAAGGTGTTGTGACACCTATGACCAAGAATTGGGGCGTGACACTCCCCCGCAACTAATTCACGCAACGCTATCATTGCGTCTTCGTTGAAGAGTCTCATGCCTTGAAACACACTCTACTATCTTGAGCAAATTTCGCACTTGGACCAAGCACTCACGACCCAACTCTTGGTGAGCGTCCCTAATAGTACGTATCACACGCACTAGCTTCACTGCTATGTCGTAAATCATGTACATCTTCAAAAATGATCCCCATAATATAGTGCATTTCGAAACCTTCATGTCCATTTGAGCTTGCCTTGAACCTTTGATTGATAGTCTCGATGCACGACAAACCTCAAAATGGTCTTGAACCCATTAAATTTTCTCCCAATGACTGAAGTCAGCTCCATATAGAAATTGTGTGCCTTATTCCACAACTTACCGCAAGCTTGTTGTACCATACGTACAAATTTCCATAAATACAACTCACTACGTAGCGAACTAGTAAGTTTGTGCTCGTATACCATGGTTCCATAAACACCAAGCCACATCCCAATCTTCCCGAAAACAGCTATTGCTCACTGTAGGAGAAATTTTTTAGGTCAGTAACTTACGGCAAGTTTTTTGCCCTTTGCACCCAATTGATGCCAACACTAAGTCTCGCATGTTTCCCGACTCTCGCAGGAATCAAGAACTCTTGGTAGTCCTGCTACAACTCCCATAGCAAAGTCTCAACTCCTTCTATGCAAGTCATCTCTGGATGCATTGCTCAAAAATGCTAAACATAATTCCCTCACTATGACAGACCTTGGCTTCTCGTATGCACGCTTACCCAATTCATATTTTTTTTCTTACTTTCTCGTTAAACAAGCCCATATTAGATGTTGTTGTAGCCAATTTTCCCTTGATGATCCCACGAAAAGATCGTTGCTCGACCCATTCCACTATTACTCTCCCATTTGTCTTTTCATTGAGGTTCTGACCAACCCTACTTATGAGCCCAAGTGGACCAGAAAAATTAGCAATATAATGCAATATTCCTTGTTGGATATCCAATGCTCGTTGCCCACACACAACAAGTTGTTGCTCTTATAACCAAACAATGTTGATGCGTCATAATGCGTCATACCCAACAAACCTAGTGATGATCTTCAGAGTGCTATCTGTTGGAGTTGGTGCTTGGAATGTCATTCCGAATAATTTATTTTACATTATATTTTATTAATTATTAATAAAATAACTACATTTTCATTTCAACCTTACTAATGGTAATGTCATTTCGCATATTAGATTGATATATATATATATAAATATGCTAAGAATGACATCGACCTTAGAATAGTCATGTAGTAATATTGAACACTAGGTGGTCCGACATTGGGATATATTACTATTATAAACTATTCTTAAAGTAAATATTCAAAGTCTTGGTTTTAGAATACAGTCGAATTCTATAATCTAAAAGACTAGCACATGTCATATATTGAAATTGGAGTTCCAATGGTTTAACTCGATGTACCATGAGCAAGAGAAGCTCGTATAGACATGTGGATATTCGTTGGAGCGAATACTGAAGGACTCACACATAATTCCTAATAGTTGGAAGTACACACCATCGTCAATAGGAATCTTCTCGAGTCAAGTAGCATATGTGATCCTTTGACTATAAGATAACATTGATTTTGTGTGTGATCCTCCACACTTTGATGTCATATATGTCAGAGACCTTTCAAGGTCTGACCGCTAGATTTTCATTGGGTGTGGACCGATGCACTCGCTAATCAAGTGCGTATCAAGATAGGATCCGTCAGCCCGTATGTGTATTATAAGAGGTTTAGGTTTCCATGTATATAAGTCATGATTCTTAAGACTTTGGCCAAAGCCGATCACCTAGGGTGGATCACATATATCAGAAATGGTGCTCTGATTAGTTGTAAAGAATCGTGGATATGTCGACATGAGACGTGCGCCTCGGATACTTGACAGTGTAATCTATGTTTCCTAAGCACAACTCGGATAGCTTACGACAGAGGGATTGTTAAACATATGCGATGACCTCGACTTGTATAGTTCAGAAAGGTCGTTCGTGTTGTTCGCAAATTCAAAGGTGGCCGAATTACGTACATATAAACTAGTCTTATATGACGAACGTGTATGAACTTAGAGAGTCTCATAATATAAGGTGTACTCGTTGAACACTTGGGTAGCCGATAATTTTTTATAATAAATAATATTTGATATTATAATTATCAACTAAAATAAATAAGTATTATTAGATAACATTAATTATATACTTTGACCCAATTGGATTAATCCAAAATCATACAAAGGCTTTGTTGTAATTTCATAAATATCTTTACCAATGGAGGATATTTTGATAATTATAAATATATAATAATAGGTGTATTTGGCTTGATTTAATTGGATTAAATCAAAGTAGTAGACATATAACTAATCCATTAATTAAACTTTGTCTTGATTTAATTGGATTAAATCAAAGTGGTAGATAAAGGTGATTAGTTACACCTAATTATACATATTTGGACAAATTGGATTAAGCCCACATAAAAATTGAGTAGAACTTTTATTAATTAAAAATTGCATAAGTTTTCTATAAAAGGCAAGCTTGAGCAAGTTTTAATCAACCTTGAGAAAGCTAAAACAAGCAAGAATTAGAGATATTAGCCAAACTAAAGAAGTATTTGTTGGGGTTTTGGCGCGGGCGCAGCGGAAGCTCGCGGTTCGGGTGAAATCGTAATTTTAAAACTTTTTAAATTATCGAATAAATTATTCAATATCCAATATGAATAATTGACCGGCGTAATCACACACGTATAACGCAAGCACACGTATCGTTCAAGTAGTATAAAAAATATCAATCCCACATGGACTTAATACCTAAGCTATTAATTTATGAAGCCAAATTTTTACGAGTATCTAATTGAATGATTGTTTGATTGGATGGTGACTTTAAATTTAAAACAAGTAAATAAAATTGTGCGAAAGTAAATTGATGAAAATTCAAGATTATTAAACTATCTATGGTTGTAAATCTTTCCAATATCTTTTAAAGATGAAGTGGTTATTTCATGTTTGTGTAATATATTGGTTTACTAACCTGGAACACAAAATTATGCAAAAGCCTCTGTCGATGGTCAGATGTAAATACTCAGTGTAACCCAATTAATCATATGTCTATATCAACCAAGTTATCTGAATTCATTAAGATTAAGTTCTAATTGTGGCTACCCTCGCCCGACAGGAATATGTCTATCCTGTAAGGAAATATAGTAAAGGGTTATCTATCCTCAAGGAAGATCGTGGGTTATTAAGTCTAAGGCTGAAACCTAAAATTCCTTCGTCAAGTTTATTTTAAGTTTACCAGATCAATCTTATTGATGGCCAGTTAACAAGAAGAATTAAGCTTAAGACTTAATAAATAAACCTTTATATTACCCAAACTATAAAATAGCCCCTTATAAACCAGTGATATTGGAATTCATCACAACCCCAGATAATGGACTTAGTTACGACACATATCTAAGGCTAATAAAAGCTTAAATGAAATAAAAGACATAAAGTAAATGCTGGAAATTAAATAAAGTAAATGCTAGAAGTAAATGCTGAAAATTAAATGCTGGAAATTTAAAAATGTAAAAGTACAATAAAAGAAAATGATGGGGTTAGAGGATCCACTTTATTACTACTATTTTAGGTATCTCCCTTATTATAATATATTAACTTTGCGTGATATTACCAACCGACCATATAGGCGGTATCCTGATTAAGTCAAATTTATAATTAATTCCAACCGATCATACAGGCGGTATCCAGTTTAGTCAGGTTAAAACCAATTTTATAATTAAGTCCAATCGACCATAAAGGCGGTATCCTCATTAAGTCGGGTTTTAAATAGTTTATATATTATAATTAAGGGAGATTAATCTAAATATTAGTAATAAAAGTTTTACCTTTCACCCCAGCAAGGGGAGTTACCTCCTCATTACTGAAAGTAAAAACTGAAAAGTAAAGAAAGGAAAGTACTATTGCGTAAAAGTAAATAAAATTAAATACAGAAAGTAAAGACTGAAAAGTAAATAAAAGAAAGTGCTAATGCGAAAATTAAATACTAAAAGCTGTAAATAAACAAACAAGATACAATATTCTTAGTATTATTAAGGAATTCCTTAAAAGAAAGTATGAATTGAATTATGAAATCCGACCCCAATTTATAGGCAAACATTTGCCTCACGTGTCGCGACGCGTGAAACAATGCACGTCGCGACACGCCGTTGATGATAGACGCGTGGCGCGAAACTTTTGGAGATGATGACACGTGGCGGGGTCAGCATTGGCAGCTCAATAATTGTGTCGGCGTCACGACGCGAAAAGTTATTGCGCGTCGTGATGCTAACGTCAGCATTGACATGTGTTGATGATGATTGTCGGCAGCATGTGATGGTGACACGTGTCTGGCGCACATTAGCAGATGTTGACACGTGGCAGACGCATGTTAATAATGGCGCATGATAGAAAACTTCTCTGATTGGTCCACGTGTCCGAAACATGTTAGCATTCTCCGGCGCACGTTAGCAAACAGCGTATTTTATCATGGCGCATTTTAGCAAACGGCGCATTTTAGCAGGAAATTTACATTTTTGCCTTTTTTGTCCATTTTTCACTATTTTGGCCCCGAATTACCTCCAGAGAGTCCTGTTATTTTATTTATTTACAAAATAATACAAAACACACCAAAATATTCACAAAACCCAAGAAACTATACAAAATATTAAGTCAAATGAATGGAAAATAGTGATCTATTTGCCACTCATCACACCCCAAAACCTAACATTTTGCTAGTCCTCGAGCAAAACAACAAAATAAAAAAACATAAACTGTTGGTGTTTGCTAAGGTCCCAAGATCATAAAAAAGCATGAAATAAGTGTGAATACAAATCAACGAAGTTGCGGAATACTCACATCGATCGGTTGAGCGACGCTTTGACGAACAAAAATGAACTTTCTGCCTCCTTACTGCTCACGGCAGTTCACTGGTTGCAGTCCCCATTTTCGGTCATGTGTCTCCAAGTTTTGAGCTCCAAGCTTCGTCAAACGATTCCCGGCTCATGGGTGGACTTCCCTATCACCTTCGCATGTCTCTCAGAGTGTTAGCTCTTGATGATTTTTCCGCAAAACCATCACACACTTTGCTTCCATTTCTTCTTGACTCTCGGCAGTGAGCTGCCTAAAACCAGAAGAAATTTTGCCCTCCAAGGGCGTGAAGAATAGAGGAATATGGAGGAGAGAGAGAGATAAATGTGTAATCAATTATTGATTTCCAAAATCAATAATAAAAACATATACCAAATTTGAAAAAGCTTTCAAAAAGTCAATAAAATTTGGCTCTAAATTTGGCATTAAATGTTATCCACCTACTCACATCAATCTATCAATCCATCAATCAATGAATGGTCACATCACTCAATTGACATGATTGACGCTTGATGTGACGCTAGATGCGACTAGCGATTTGACGCTTGATTTGACTTGCGTGCCGCACTCGAATTCGAAATGCGAATGCGCTCGTAAATAATATCGGGCTCGGGTTCGCTAATTCCAAATTAACAAATTTTCTGTTGCGACATAATTAAATGATTACGCTTAGCGAAGTCACTATTCACGTCGCTAACTAATTAATTCTGAATTAATTCGTTCGCCCGAATTAAAATCTAATTTTAATTCCGGGTCAAAATCCAATTCGTTTAATATATCAAATATATTAATTAATCGATTAATTCCAAATTAATAATTATCTCTCTTTAATTGATATTTTATCCCAGATAAAATATCTCCGCAATTAATCCAGATTAATTTAGAGTGCGAGTCATAAGTCATCGGTGAATCTTTGGGAAGCGACCCATGAGATCCTCGGATATGTTGGCAATAAATTCGGTCGTCAGACTATCTGAACACGTAAGTACCTCGTACTACGTTTATACCGATTTACAAACAAGGTTGGCTTTTAGCAAAGCGCCATGCCTACCCAATTCTTCAGAAATATCCTTACAGGAATAAAGAATCTATATCAGGCGTAGTATACGTAGTATTGCGTATGTCGATCCAGTATCGGATGATCACGTGCTAGGCCTGGGGCTGGAATTGTGTCTGCCCCATACGAAGCACATGTCGGATGTCTGGTAACTAGTCTCTATAATCGGATAAACATGACCTTGTCATTTTATCCCGATGACTGCAGTACTTAAGAGTACTAGTACCGTATCCTATGTGACCATCATCTCCATATGACTGAAGTGATACTTCCGTCTTGACATCACACTCAACACACTACGATTCTCAATATACCCAGCATTGGCGTACACAGAACCTGTTAAAGCCCTGGACGACCGCAACCAAAGTATATTGATTGTCGCAAGCATTAGCGGTGCAAGTCTCAGGTTAAGACCAATATACCTACCCTGATTTCGGACTTCCATAGACACATAGTCATACTACCAATGGAATTCCGAGGGGGTCTATCCAGAGCGAAGCTGTTTCCCTTACCATCGGTAAAAAACAACCTCCTATTACACTTGCATGAGTATCCATACCCAAATATATGAGACTATGACGTTGTGCCCTCACAACGCGCACAAGTGTAATACTAGACTTTTACGTATTTATCGATGTCCAATCTCGATAATACTCTGACTAGGGATATTTAATGATTAATCCTTCATGGACTGATACTGTCTCATATCATTCTCAATTCGGGAACTAATCATAGGGACCTCCTATCATTTATACATCTAGGTGATCTAATCACAAATGATAAGAGTGCAATCTCCTTTGTCACATAGTTAATTTGTACAACAACACCGTGATCTGTACAAATAGTGACGCTATGGGTCATAATTGTCCAACAATCTCCCACTTGGCCTATAGCCAGTCACTCGAGTGTCTGACACCCGAACTATGTACGGTTAGCTCAAATTGCTGAGAAAAGACTTTCGTAAGCGGATTTGCATGATTATCATCTGATGCAATTTATTCGATCATCACATCGCCACGATGTATGATCCGAACGAATCAGATGAATATCGAAGTATGTATCTGGATCGTTGATGAGACCATTAATTCTTTAGCCTGTGCTCAAGCCTAGCTCAGCTGCTAACAATTATATCTAATCTAATTAGATTTGTTATCGACCCAAATGGCTTCTACTTTAGCGCTGCCTCGCTATCATAGCTATTAGCATTTGTTGTTTATTAGGTAACAGTATCTTGCTTGGAAGATTTCCAGCTCACTGTACCGTTATTCAAACTGTATAGTACCGTTTGCGACTTATAGTCATTTTATTATCGGTTTAGGAAACTTGCTACAGTGATCCCAGTCACTTCAAGTTCTCATTCTCCACAGATTAAGATAGCATCCTTAGTTCTCTAAGATACTAACGAATGTTCTTAACATCTATCCAGTGACTATCACTTGGATTGGCCTGTTTGTGAATCCATATGCTCAAAGCGTATGAGACATCAGGTCGTGTACATTTTTCAATGTACGGTTTCTCGGAGAGTTTTTATTGAAAGCCAAGCTTTCACCGATTATATTATGGGAATTTCATTTCCAAGAAATGACATATTATCATTATTTATAGGACAGCCACTGTCAGTGCGCTCCTACTAACCCTCTTATATACACAAGAATCATTTCGTTTTGAATTAAATCATAAACCATTATGATTACATCAAAACGATAATTCCAAGAAACTATGCTTGCTTCAATCCAAACATGGATCGAATAACCTGCAAACCTTGTTTGCTAGTTTTAGTACGACAAAATCGACAGGATGTTGTAAACATCCTCCGAAAGGTTTCCTTTTCAGGAAAGTGATTTTCCCGTTAAGCTGACATGTTTCATAAATGAAACATGCAGTATTTGCAAGCATTATCCAAATGGATTTACCGTGGCAACAAGTAAAAGGTTGAATCGTAATCAACACAATGTTGATAATGATACCTTTCCGCTAAAAGCCTAGCTTAGTACGTTGGTATGTTGCCATCCATGTATGTCTTCCTTGAAGACTTATATAGTACCAATAGGCACAATGCCTTGCGGTACATCAACTAGTATCTAAACTGGTTGATATACATGGAATCCATTTCAGACTCATGGCACTTTGCCATAAATAGGGAGTCGATACCTTGTATCACTTCCTCATACGTAGTCAGTTGGAATACCTCAAAAGATTAATATCTTTATGAGGTGAGATCAGAAACCCATACCCCAGGTTGTTTTCTGACTCTCTCCGACTTACGCGGTTCTTGTGTATTCGAAGATTAATGGTAAAATTTCATCATTGATGAACTATTGTGTTCCATTAATCGGTGCCTGGAATAGTATTACTACTCTTGATTTTCATCAAGTTTTACTATCCTCCACTTACCACTGCATATCGGTATTCCTCTTAGGAAAACCGCATGGTGAGCAACAATTAAATTGTTCTCTTGTGAGTTGTATAAGTACAATACTTTGGTATCCTTATGATAACCTACAATTGGCACTTATCCTATTTGGGTTTAGTTTGGTATCATCCAAACATATGCCCAGCATACCCAAATTATCAGGAATGAGAAACCTGGTTTCTTTCCTGTTCATATCTAATATGATATCTGTCAAACAGATTTTTATGGAACCTTATTCAAAATAAGTTCTGCACTGTTTATGCTTATCCGTTGAAGGAAATGGTAGCTCTGAGCGACTCATGATTAACCTTATAATGTCAAACAAAATCCGGTTACTCAGTTCGGACACACCGTCAAACTGACGTGTTCCGGGAGGAGTCCTCATTTGAAAGAATGCTTTACTCTTTCAAGTATAATAGAAACTTATTGCTTAAGTATTTTCCATTACGGTCTTACCGTGACGGTTTAATACTTTAGCCAATCTGTTTGTCTATTTTCGTGTCGAAACTCTAAAAGTTTCCGATTTGTATTCTTCAAAAGAAACACATAACCATAACGCGATGCCACATCCGTAAAGGTCACAAAATATTCATATCCACCTCTAGCCTAGCTAGAAATGGGCCCACTTGACTTCACTATGAACTAGGGCTAACAGATCAGTGGCATTTACACTTTTACCAAGTAAAGGTGTTTTAGGCACTTTGCCTAATAAGCTAGATTCATAGACTTTATTTGAATGGAATCAAATCAGTCCGAGTGCCCACTCTTCGAAAGTGTGGATATACGAGTCTTGTTTAATTGTGTCCCAGACAATAATGCCACAATATGTTTCTCCTGATCAAATCAGTTTGAGCGATTTGTTTGTCATTTAATATGTTTGAGATTTTATTTATATTCAAAATATAAATTCTGTTCACATCTAATGTGTTTATCTCAATATCATCTTTATAAAATAAAACACTGATATAAAGATAATGTTTCTAGTCAAACTAGTTACATTATAACAGTTTCCAAATTTAGGTACACACCCGAAGGTAGTTCCTAAACTTAGGTATCTACGGTTAAAACAGCGACTTTCGTCCCGTTTTCAATTCCGCAGATTAATCTCTATTGAAGTCAGTATCCTGTTTAAAACAGATTCTGAACATCAATATATTTATGTACCACACTAAGTATTTAAAATCCAATTTAATACTAGTAGTGAACATAATTATGACAAACATATTTGAAGTCGGAGCCTTGCTCGTCTTCAATTCCTTCATGTCTGCCTTGTCCAAACGGCAGTCACGCTTCCGCGATCCCGTTTGCCACAATTTAGGCAGACATTTTGGGATATGTCCTTTTATCTTCCCAGAAGATTATAATGATTTTGCCTTTGCCTGTTTCAACACTCCAGAAGCCTTTGGCCAAGCCTTGGCCTTCTAGAATATCGAAGTAAGGTGCGCCTTGCGCTACTTGCCTAATTGCAAACTTTGACTTTGTCTCCTTGAGAATAGTCATTAACTCTCCAAGAGTTATTAATTACAATTTTAGTACTTCTAAGATCTAAAGATAGATTCTTTGAAGATCCTTCAATTTCATTATCATACTTTAAGGATCTAATCCTTAGTTCTGATTCAGAAATTAAGGAGTCTACTGCGGTAAGTATAATGGATTAAGCACTAAAGTTATCATCACATAAATCTTCCAAAGATTATGCTATACTATTTGCTTAACTCCGGGCTTTAGGCAAATATGTTATTTTATCCAATAAAGTAACTTATTAATTTTCAGGACCATCCTGAAACTTATTCCCAATTTGAAAATTAGACCATTTAAATACATTTTCCCTAGGATTATGTTTTAAATGTCAATCTTTCAATTTTATCTTGATTTTAATAGTCCAAATATTTAATCAACGATTTAGGTACTATTTATATAATGATTACTATAGTCCAACTATTTAATCAACTATAATTTAATAGATTAAAATCAATTATATTGATTACTATAATCCAATTATAAAATCAACTATAAATGAATAGTTTGAATACAGTCCAACTGTTAATTAAAACAACGTTTAAATATTAGTCCAACTAACATTTAATTTATTTGACGAATGATATTTGTTTGAGCGCGTTCAAGTAATTAAACGAATATTGCAAATTCATTCTCTTGCCTCCCACTATTTTTCGGCGAGCCTCTAACCCTCTGTCGAGTACTCGGGAAACACCGTTTCCTAGGATCCCTTCCCGTATATCACACAATCTTGACTTTGGCCAACAAATTGTATGATAATTAACTAGGTAGATCTCTAAGATCAATTGGATCCAATCCAATTCCTAGATCCGGTATGGGGACATCCAATTCCGTAACATATATCTTATATATGCCAATACATCCAATGTATTACCTAACCTTTTTCCTCTGAATCAACTAAGCCTTGGCTTTGGCACAATAAACTTAGTGATCCCAGTTAAGCGCGACCCATTGACCATGGAAAACTTCGTAATCAATGTCGATGGAAAAGAAGTGGTCTTGACTTTGGCCAAAAACCACAACTTGGACAAGACACCAATATGGATCAAAGCTCTCATGATTCAAACACATCCTCGACAGACAAAGGCCTTGACTTTGGCCAACAAGCCAATGCCAGTCTCGGATCTTGAGTAAGAATCACTCAATGGAAGGAAAAACGCTTAATATTTTGCGAGGGTTTTTCTAGTGCAAATTGGCAACCAATTTATTATCTTTGTTAAGGTCTCATCATCATACACCCTTAAACATGCATTCTAAACCCATAATAAAGCGCGTATAAACAAAGTAATAATGATATGCGGATGGATACTTTACACATTGATCCTATATCAAATCTCTCCCTTTCTCTCTCCCGCTAGCACATGTATCACTTCTACCCGTTACACTACACTTCTAAAGAAACCTCATTTACATTGAGGGGAATAGGTGAAAAGAGAATACAAAGAATATGGAGGTATAAGGCTGGACGTGCAGGTCCAATTAATAAATCAAATTTATTACAACAATTTCTAAAATTGCCCCACCCATCTATATCCATCCGATATACATTATTCATGCATCGCAACCATGTATTCACACAAGCATGTTATCAATCAATCTAATCAAATTAATCTGATAATTAGTGACCATCCAATGTTCAAACAACGATTTTATTTTGCTCGAGTCAAACTCGTTTTGCGAATAAGTACTCAAAGTACGAATTCTCGAATTAATTAAACTACATCATTAAATCCCATTTAATATGCATTCAATTCTAATTCGCTATTTAATTCCAAATAAAACATTACACTTTAATAATAAACCTTTTACGACTTAAATTCCAAATTTAATCGTTACGGGTCTCAAAGCCCGATTAACGTCCAACGTCAAATTAATTAAAGTCCAATGGGCTTTTAATTAATTTCTTAAGGCGTGGACTTTTGGTCAACTCGGGTCGAACCCAATAACCAAAGTCCAATCCGGGAGTTACCTAATAAGCCCAGAAATCAATTTAGGCCCATTAGGCCCAATTAAACTTTAAAGGTCCATTAGTCGCATTTGGGCTTTATGGATGCGGTTTTGGGCCTAATTGGATCCAACCAATTTTGCCTAAACCCATCTTGGTACAACCAAGCCCAATAAGCCAAATTACAACACAACAAGCCCAAATCTAATTTAAGGCTCAAATAATTAAATTCCAAAAATTCCAAATTCCCAATTTAATTACTCAAAGTGCATTACATAATTAATTACTCAATTAACATTTCTAAAACATCAATTAGCCTAATTAATCATGCTCTTTAACATTAAAACATGTCCAACACATTTTAATCAAAAATCAAACCCATTACATGCTACATCAACTCTCGGCAATGTGGGAATTATTTTGTCCAAATCAAATTCAATCCAATTAAATTCAATTCAACATTAAATCAATATCCCCAAATGATTTCCAACACATCCAATGATCAAAAATCAAAAATCCAAGACAATTTAGGGCATGCTCATTTTCGGCCAAGCCATAAAATTTGGGGAAATTTGTTACAAACAATATTTCAACAAATTGATCCAATCAATCATCAATTAAAACAATTTAAGCATACTAATTCATCCAATTTCATTAATCATGCTCAAAATCAATTTTACCCAAATTTTAAGCCCTAATCAATTTCATGCTCAACCTTGCTCAAGATACCAATGTTGGTGTTTGCTAAGATCTCAAGATCATAAACAAGCATGAAATAAGTGTGAATACAAATCAAAGAAGTTACAGAATACTCACATCGATCGGTTGAGCGACGCTTTGATGAACAAAAACAAACTTCCTGCCTCCTTACTGCTCACGGCAGTTCACTGGTTGCAGTCCCCATTTTCGGTCATGTGTCTCCAAGTTTTGAGCTCCAAGCTTCGTCAAACGATTCCCGGCTCATGGGTGGACTTCCCTATCACCTTCGCATGTCTCTCGGAGTGCTAGCTCTTGATGATTTTACCGCAAAACCATCACACTTTGCTTCTCATTTCTTCTTGACTCTCGCCAGTGGGCTGCTTAAAACCAGAAGAAATTTTGCCCTCCAAGGGCGTGAAGAAGAGAGTAAAATGGAGGAGAGAGAGAGATAAATGTGTAATCAATTAATTGATTTCCAAAATCCATTAATAAAAACATATACCAAATTTTGAAAAAGCTTTTAAAAAGTAAATAAAATTTGGCTCCAAATTTGGCATTAAATGCTATCCACCTACTCACATCAATCTATCAATCCATCAATCAATGAATGGTCACATCACTCAAAGTGACATGATTTGACGCTTGATGTGACGCTAGAAGCGACTAGCAATTTGACGCTTGATTTGACTTGCATACCGCACTCGAATTCGAAATGCGAATGCGCTCGCAAATAATCTCGGGCTCGGGTTCGCTAATTCCAAATTAATGAATTTTCTGTTGCGACGTAATTAAATGATTACGCCTAGCGAAGTCACTATTCACAACGCTAACGAATTAATTCTGAATTAATTCGTTCGCCCGAATTTAAATCTAATTTTAATTCCGCGTCGAAATCCAATTTCGTTTAATATATCGAATATATTAATTAATCGATTAATTCCAAATTAATCGTTATCTCTCTTAATTGATATTTTATCCCAGATAAAATATCTCTGCAATTAATCCCAGATTAATTTTCTCTCTCGTCTAAATAATCCCAGATTAATTTAGAGTGCGAGTCATACGTCATCGGTGAATCTTTGGGAAGCGACCCATGAGATCCCCGAATATGTTGGCATTAAATTCGGTCGTCGGACTATCTGAACACGTAAGTACCTCGTACTACATTTATACCGATTTACAAGACAAGGTTGGCTTCTAGCAAAGCGCCATGCCTACCCAATTCTCCAGAAATATCCCTATAGGATGAAGGATCTATATCAGGCGTAGTATACGTCGTATTGCGTATCTCGATCCAGTATCGGATGATCACGTGCTAGGCCTTGAGCTAGAATTGTGTCTGCCCCATACGAAGCACATGTCGGATGTCTGGTAACTAGTCTCTATAATCGGATAAACATGACCTTGTCATTTTATCTCGATGACTGCAGTGCTTAAGAGTACTAGTACCGTATCCTACTTGACCATCATCTCCATATGACTGAAGTGATACTTCCGTCTTGACATCACACCCAACTACGATTCTCAATATACCCAGCATTGGCGTACACAGAACCTGTTAAAGCCCTGGACGACCGCAACCAAAGTATATTGATTGTCGCAAGCATTAGCGATGCAAGTCTCAGTTTAAGAACAAATACACCTACCCTGATTTCAGAATTCCATACACACATAGTCATACTACCAATGGAATTTCGATGGGGTCTATCTAGTGCGAAGCTGTTTCCCATTCCATCGGTAAAACACAACCTCCTATTACACTTGCATGAGTATCCAATACCCAAATATATGAGAACTATGCCGTTGTGCCCTCACAACGCGCACAAATGTAATACTAGTCTTTTACGTATTTATCGATGTCCAATCTCAATAATACTCTGACTATGGATATTTAATGATTAATCATTCGTGGACTGATACGGTCTCATATCATTCTCAATCCAGGAACTAATCATAGGGACCTCCTATCATTTATACATCTAAGTGATCTAATCACAAATGATAAGAGTGTAATCTCATTTGTCACATAGTTAATTTGTACAACAACACCGTGATCTGTACAAATAGTGACGCTATGGGTCATAATTGTCCAACATAAACATCTTTAAAATAAACATTAAACTAAGCCACTTACGTAGGGATCACGATTGCATTTAGCATATGCAACAAGCCTTTAAACCCCTAGGTGTCCCTAGTGGACGAATTGTAGTCTCGTGAGGGCTTACAAGCAACGATACCCACAAACGTCAATTTAAAACTAATGCACACAAAAGCAAAAAGACAAGAGAAAAGAGAATAAACAAGTTAGTGACTAAACAAGTGAAACTCCTTATCCAAGTTAGTAGTTGTTTTCTTTCTTTCTAAATTATTAATAAGTAAATTCTCCGATTATTTTTACCATTCTCCATATACACAGCTAACAAGGTATTAATAAACTCATTGTGCCCATAATATTCATAAGTGTAGTTGAAAAGAGAGTAATATTTTTGTCCTAAAGTTATATCAGACTTCACATCTTTTTTTAGCAATGGAATATTTTTCTGATTTTTTTCAATTTTTATTTATTTATTTATATACAATAACTTTCATCCATGTAGCGAGCTTTGAGCCAGTGACTCCCAAACCAGTTGGCTTTAGGGCACTAGGTGTTAAAACACCCCTACAGACTTAATTACCCGGATTTCATATATATATATATATTTTTTACAACATCTTCAATCCATGTAGCGAGCTTTGGGCCAGTGACTCCCAAACCAGTTGGTTTTAGGGCACTAGGTGTTAAAACACCCCTACGGACTTAGTAACTCGAATCTCAGACGTTGTTTTTATCCCATTGCTTTTTTTAGATGCTTCCTCCAATTAAATTAGAGCACTGAATATTACAAACTTTTTCAATTACAACTCATGTCCATATGTTTCCATGCATGTTGATAATACCTGTCAACTGAGCATATGAAGATCCAATTTAATCAGTTTTATGGAGAATTCACAAATTAAATAATTCAAAAGGAAATAAACAAAAATTAACTTGTTACAAAATAGGTTGAGATACGTCTCAGGAGTGGAAATTCCTTACACATCTATCTCACACCAATTTCACCTGGTTAATCAAGTTAAAAACACAAAAACAAAAAATAATTTTTTTAATTTTTGTAAAAATTTTCAATTTTTTTGAATTTTTTGAAAATTTTTGACTAAAAATAATGCAATAAAAATAAGATACTAGTCAACTATTCCCCTCCCCTAAACCTAAATGAGATATTGTCCCCAATGTCTTAAAAAGTAGAAGAAGAGTTTAGAAACATTACCTGGTTAGCTGAAATTCTACATTTAAATGAAGAATTAAAGGTTAAGATCCATATTTATCCGACGCTTCTTACCACGATTATTATCGGACCAATTTATCTTGGAAAGGATATGGTCAATTTGTGGTTCAAATGCTAAATTTGGTCAATTAAATCTTGGGTAGTTCTGGCAGTAAAAATGAGTTCTTTTACAGGTTTTGACACGAACCCATTTCTCCGGGCAGCATCAAGAAACACACAAAGAAAATCATAAAATCCAACAACATTAAACAGTCCAATCGGTTTCTGGTGTATGTTCAAGTTCGCCCAAGATAACACTGTAAAACTTTCCTCAATTGTGCCCAAGCCACCTAGCAAAGCAATAAAAGCATCAGCACGGTTAATCATTTCCACCAGTCGTTCAGACATACTTGGCATGATCAGTTCCTCTCCGTTTGATGGTCCTATAAGATTTACCTTTGCCAAAGGTTTTGGGATGATTCCCAGAACTTGACTATCTCCTTCCAGTACATCCCTCGAAACGATCCCCATTAGTCCAAGATTTCCACCGCCATATACTAAGTGCATATTCCTTTTAGTTATGACTCGACCCAATTCTTGTGCTGTCGCTACAAATTCTGATTTAGAACCAACACTAGTACCTCAAAACACACAGATGTTTACAACTCGTATTCTTGAAGTGGATTCCATTTTTATATGTTTCTTTCTCAAATCTGAATGCCTTCAAGAGTGTAATGATGAGTTGAATTTATAACACCTGAAAAAGGGTGAGTAATAATAGCACTAGTACCTGCCAAATGACAATTATTAGTTAAACAGTGAAATATATCGTGAAAGTCAAAAAGTTTGGATCATGTCGAAGAAAATAAAAGAAAATTACAAAACAAATCACAATTATTAGATATATACAAAGAGAAAATAATATTTATGAGAAGTAACGACTTGATTGACATCTATGTGTCATGGACAAACTTCCCATCCAATTTTCTTATAAATTGGCAAATAGGGTCTTTTAAAGTCAGATTCCTGAGACTGTATTGTTGTTGTTCTTTTCGAAATTGTGTATATAACATGTGAATTTCATGATACACATATCCACTGGAATACGTCTCAAGAGTCTTAGATAAGTCATCCAAGGCTCCTTACTAAAGCCATCCCTAATGAATTTGATTTTATCTTCACAGTTATCAGACACCATTCCTAAAGAACGACAACGAGTATTATATGCCATGCGAGCACATTTATAACAAACACCCATTATTTTAGCTATTCTCTTCTTAGTATATGTGCTTCTTCCTAAACTAGACAGATATGAAATAAAAGAGTCAGAGGACTCACCTACCAATCGAACCCGTGCTTCAATAATCCAACGAATGTGATTAGGAATACCTTTGATCATCAGAAGTCTCATTCGTTCCAAGCGAACTTTGTAGACTTTCATAAGAGAGTTTTGAGGGAGAGAAGGAAATTGCGTGTGAAGATTTTCGAGAACTTCTTCCATCCTGAAATGTGACTTTACCTGTAAAAATTAAACACACAAAAATAAAACACACCAAATCTAAATTTATACATAAATTGCATGGGTTGCCTCCCTGCTAGCGCTAAGTTTAATATCGTCAGCTAGACATGACTGCCCGAATGTTAGGCTGGATCTGAAAGTGTGACACTTTTTTTGTCGCTCAAATGATTCTCATCAGTATTGTTTGACACGCTGACTGTTAACTTTGAATGTTTCGATGGTGTTGGGATCAAGTAACTCAACAGCTCTATATGGTAAAACCTGAGTGATCACAAATGGACCTGACCACCTTGATTTCAACTTTCCAGGGAAAAGTTTCAACCTTAAATTGTATAACAACACATGCTACCTTGGTTCCAATTGTCTACGCACTATTTTTCAATCATGCCATTTCTTGGTCTTTTATTTGTATAATCTGGCATTCTCATAAGCCTGTAGATGAAATTCCTCCAATTCATTGAGTTGGTGGAGTCGATTTTCTCCTGCTACTTATAGATCACGATTTAACTTATTCAATGCCCAGTACGCCTTGTGTTCAAGCTCCACTGGTTGATGGCACGCTTTCCCAAACACCATTCGATATGGGGATATACCAATAGGTGTCTTGTAAGCTTTCCGGTAGGCCCATAATGTGTCATCTAGTTTTGTAGACCAATCCATCCATGTTGATCCAACAGTTCTCTCCAAGATTCTTTTGATCTCCCTGTTTGAAACTTCAACATGTCCATTTGACTGTGGATGGTAGGCAGTGGCAACTTTATGAGTAACTCCGTATTTGGATAGGAGTGCATCAAAATATTTGTTGCAGAAATGTGTGCCTCCATCACTGATAATCGCCCGAGGTGTTCCGAAGCGAGTGAAAATATTCTTTTTAAGGAATTTTATCACCACTTTTGAATCGTTTAATGGCAGTGCAATTGCTTCCACCCATTTGGAGACGTAGTCTACTGCAACCAGTATCTACATGTTTCCGAATGATGGAACAAATGGTCCCTTAAAATTAATCCCACATACATCAAATATCTCCACTTCCAGAATGTTTTGCAGAGGTCCTTCATTTCTCCTTGATATATTTCCCGTTCTCTGGCACCTGTCACATTGAAGTGCAAATAAGTAAGCATCTTTAAAAAGAGTGGGCCAGAACAAATCTGATTGAAGTACTTTGGCTACAGTTTTATTTCCGCTGAAGTGTCCGCCGTATGGTGATGAATGACAATGCTGCAGAACATTATTGACCTCCTCATGTGGAAAAAAACGTCTCAGTAATTGATCAACACGACGTTTGAATAGGTATGGCTCATCCCAGACTTAATGTCTAACTTCTTTGAAGAACTTCTTTCGTTGCTGATGTGTCCATTCCAACAGCCATTTTCCAGATACTATGTAATTTACATAGTCAGCATACCAAGGGACATCCTGTTGTTTCATGGCAAATAACTGTTCATCTGGAAAAGTTTCTTTTATTGTCAGTTCAGTGTCAACTGTTTCTCTATTCTCGAGCCTCGATAAGTGATCTGCCACTTGGTTTTCTGTCTCTTTCCTGTCTCTGATCTCCACGTCAAATTCTTGCAACAGAAGCACCCACCGGATCAATCTGGGTTTGGCATATTTCTTTGTGATCAGGTATTTGATTACTGAATGATCTGTGTAGACTACCACTTTGGGACCCAGCTGATATGAGCGGAATTTATCAAAAGCGAACACAACTGCAAGCAACTCATTTTCAGTGGTTGTATAGTTGAGTTGAGCTTCATTCATATTTCTGCTGGAGTAGTAATGTTATGGAAAATTTTTGCTTTGCGTGTCCCAAAACTACACCTACAGTAAAATCACTAGCATCGCACATCACTTCAAATGGAATGGTCCAATCTGGTGCTACTATGATGGGGGCAGAGACCAGCTTCTATTTTAAGATCTCAAAAGCTTCATGGCATTCTTTGGTGAAGTTGAAAGGCACATCTTTCTCCAAAAGATTGCATAGAGGTTTAGCAATCTTTGAGAAGTCTTTGATAAATCTCCTGTAAAAGCCTGCATGTCCGAGAAAGCTCTGAATCCCTTTGACAGTTGTTGGTGGAGGTAGTTGTTCAATTGTCTCGATCTTTGCTTTATCTACCTCGATTCCATTTTATGAGATCCGATGTCCCAGGACAATGCCTTCATGCACCATGAAGTGGCATTTCTCCCAGTTGAGTACCAGATTGGTGTCTTCACATCTTTGTAACACTTTTTCCAGATTTTGCAAGCAGTGGTCGAACGAGTCTCCAAACATAGAGAAATCATCCATGAAAACCTCCATAATTTGTTCCAGCATGTCTGAGAAGATGGCCATCATGCAACGTTGAAATGTGGCAGGAGCATTACATAGTCCAAATGGCATTCTGTGGAAAGCAAAAGTGCCATATAGACATGTAAAAGTAGTTTTCTCCTAATCTTCTGGGGCGATGGCAATCTGATTGTACCCTGAGTATCCGTCCAGAAATTAATAAAACTCATGTCCCGCCAATCTGTCTAGTATCTGGTCAATGAATGGTAACAGAAAATGATCTTTCCTTGTTGTTTTGTTCAACTTTCTGTAGTTCATGCGTACTCTCCATCCAGTCACTTTTCTTGTTGGAATCAGCTCATTCTTTTCATTTGTGACTATAGTAATTCCTCATTTCGTTGGCACACACTGCATAGGACTCCCCCAAGTGCTGTCAGAGATGGGGTAAATGATGCCAGCATCCAACCATTTGATAATTTCTTTCTTCACGACCTCCTTCATGATTGGATTTAGTCTCCGTTGATGCTCCACTGTGGGTTTGTACTCATCGTTCATCAGAATTTTATGCATGCAAAATGATGGACTAATGCCTCGAATGTCCACTATAGTCCAGCCAATGGCTTTCTTGTGTTCTCGTAACACTCTCTGTAATTTTTCTTTTTGCTCCAATGTTAGCGAAGAAGAAATAATCACAAGTAATTCAGAAGAGTTTCCTAAGAATGCATACCTGAGATGGCTCGAAAGTAGCTTTAGCTCTAGTTGCGGTGGTTCTTCAATTGAGGGCTTGATTCACTCCTTTTTCGGTAATTCCAAACTTTCCACCTGTGGTGTCGATTCGAAGCGAAATGGTTTGTCAAGATAGTTGATGCATTCCAGAATTTCATAATCTAGCTCACTGTCAGTCATGTTGGTGATGCAAGCTTCAAGTTTATCTATGGGAGGTGGTAGTGCATCAGTATCCTGGATGATACTATCTACAACATCAATTCTGAAACATTCCTCCTCATTTTCATCACTCGGGAATTTCATGGCTTTGAAAATATTGAAGGTAACTTCTTTGTCCTGCACTTTCATGGTTAGTTCTCCTTTTTGTACATCAATAACAGTTCGACCTGTAGCCAAGAATGGTCTCCCAAAAATGATAGGTACATCTTTGTCTTCTTCCATGTCAAGGATAATGAAATCTGCTGGGAGAATGAGTTTGTCGACTTTGACCAGCACATCTTCAACTACACCTCTTGGAAATGCGAGTGTTTTATCAGCAAGTTGCAAAGAGACTGAGGTGGGTATTGCTTCTCCAATCTGCAGTTTCCTGTAAATAGAAAAGGCATCAAATTAACACTTGCACCTAAATCACATAAAGCTTTACCGATATATTTTTCTCCAATAGTGCATGAGACAGTGAAACTGTCAGGATCTTTCAAGTTCATGGGAAATTTCCTCTGAATGATGACGCTGCATTCTTCTGTTAATGCTAATATCTCATAATCTCCCAATCTCCATTTTTGTGAAAGAATATCTTTCATGAATTTGACATAGCTGGGCATTTCTTCCAATGTTTCTGCAAATGGAATGTTGATATGTAGCTTTTTGAACACCTCCAAGAATCGAGCAAACTGCTTGTCCAGTTTACTTTTCTGGAGTCGCTGTGGAAAAGGTAGAGGTGGATTGATTCTTTCTTGATCTTTTTCATTTCATTCTTTTTCCTTCATCTGTGGAACTGCATCTTTTGGAACTTCTTCAATGGATGCCTTGATTCCAACGTCTTTGTTTATTTCAGTACCACGTTTTAAAGTAATGGCTTGACATTGCTCATTCCCTCGGTTCCTTGGATTTGGTTTTGTGTTGCTAGGAAGGTTACCTGGCGGTCTGTAACTCTGAGCATTGGCCAGTTGTCCAATTTGATTTTCCATTGCCTTTATAGAAGCTGATTGGCTTTGAAACATAGCATCATATTTTTTTTAACTGAGCTAGCACTTTCACTATTCCTGGTTCTTTTTCATGCTCCTGGCCTTTATTATGCTGTTGGAATCCGGGTGGTGGATTGTTACTTTGCCCTGAATTGATGCTCCATGCAAAATTGGGATGATTCCTCCACCATGGGTTGTAGGTGTTGGAATACGGATTGTTCCCCTGTCTCTTGAAATTGTTGACGTAATTCACCGTTTCTTTATGTTGGTTTGTCTCTGGTGCTCCTCCATATGGTGAACTTATGGATCCAATATTGCCTTGCATGCTAAGAGTTTCCATGAATTTCCATATCTGATGCAGCTTGGAATTTACTACTGTGTTGGCTCCAACTTCATAAATTCCAGCAATTTGTTGAATCATGCTCATTTCTGTTGGCCACAAAGAATTGTTGTTGGCCATTTCTTCAATTAAATCACAGGCTTGATCTTCTTATTTTGCCATTAAAGCTCCTCCAGCCGCAGCTTCAATTGTGGTTCTCATTATTCCAGAAAGTCCATTATAGAATGTTTGGACTTGCAGCCACTTTGCAATCTCATGGTGAAGATATTTTATGAGCAAATCCTTGTACCTTTCCCAAGCTTCACAGAGGGATTATGAGTCATGTTGCACACAGGATATGATGTCATTCCTTAGCTTTGTAGTTATGGCTGGTGAAAAATACTTTGCAAGGAATTTGGTGGCTAGAGAGTTCCAAGTTGTGATAGAACCTGCTGGTAGTGAATGTAACCATGTCTTAACTCTGTCTTTCAAGGAAAATGGGAAAACACACAGTCTTATTACTTCTTCAGCCGCTCAGTTGTAGTTGAAAGTGCCACAAACTTCAAGGAAGTTCATGATGTGGGTATTATGATCATCAGTTGCATTACCTTCAAACTAAACTGACTGATGTATCATCTGAATGCATGTTTTGATGTCACATGTATTTGCTGGTAAGGGAGGAAGTATAATACAAGAAATGAAGTCGTCAACCACTGGAATAGTTCTGTCTCGAATGGGAATTGGTGGTGCAACTTCCAAAGGTTCAGGTTCCATGTTGATCAGTACTTCTTGACCTTCTCGCCTTTCCCTTCTCAACTGTCTGATGGTTCTTTCAATTTCTGGGTCAAGCGGACGGATTTCAAAGCTTTTTGTTCATCTCATGTAGTGTCTGAGAACCTTAAACACAAGAAAACAGAAATAATAAGTAAAAGAAAATTAGATACAAGTAAAGGTATCTAACCTCAAAATTAATAGTGAAAGATAAATAAGTCCCCGACAACGGCGGGAAAAACTTGACCGGCGTAATCACATACGTATAACGCAGGCGCACGTATCGCTCAAGTAGTATAAAAATTATCGATCCCACGAGGACTTAATACCTAAGCTATTAATTTATGAATCCAAATTTTTACGAGTATCTAATGGAATGATTGTTTGATTGGATGGTGACTTTAAACTTAAAACAAGTAAATAAAATTGTGCGAAAGTAAATTGATGAAAATTCAAGATTATTAAACTATCCAGGGTTGTGAATCTTTCCAATATCTTTTGAAGATGAAGTGGTTATTTCATGTTTGTGTAATATATTGGTTTACTAACCTGGAACACGAAATTATGCAAAAACTTTTGTCGATGGTAAGATGCAAATATCCAGTGTAACCCAATTAATCATATGTCTATGTCAACCAAGTTACCTGAATTCATTAAGATTAAGTTCCAATTGTGGCTACCCCCGCCTGACAGGTATATGTCTATCCTGTAAGGAAATCTATTAAAGGGTTATCTATCCTCAAGGAAGATCGTGGGCTATTAAGTTTAAGGCTGAAACCTAAAATTCCTTCGTCAAGTTTATTTTAAGTTTACCAGATCAATCTTATTAGTGGCCAGTTAACAAGAAGCATTAAGTTTAAGACTTAATAAATAAACCTTTATATTACCCAAACTATAAAATAACCTCTTATAAACCGGTGATATTGGAATTCATCACAACCCCAGATAATGAACTTAGTTATGACACATATCTAAGGCTAATAAAAGCTTAAATAAAATAAAAGACATAAAGTAAATGCTGGAAATTAAATAAAGTAAATGCTAGAAGTAAACTGGAAAGTAAATGCTGGAAATTTAAAAATATAAAAGTACAATAAAAGAAAATGTTGGGGTTAGAGGATCCACTTTTATTACTACTATTTTAGATATCTCCCTTATTACAATATATTAACTTTGCGTGATATTACCAACCGACCATATAGCCGGTATCCTTATTAAGTCAAATTTATAATTAATTCCAACCGACCATACAGACAGTATCCAATTTAGTCAGGTTAAAACCAATTTTATAATTAAGTCCAACCGACCATAAAGGCGGTATCCTCATTAGGTCAGGTTTTAAATAGTTTATATATTATAATTAAGGGAGATTAATCTAAATATTAATAATAAAAGCTTTACCTTTCACCCTAGCAAGGGGAGTTACCTCCTCATTACTGAAAAGTAAAAACTGAAAAGTAAAGAAATGAAAGTACTATTGCATAAATGTAAATAAAATTAAATACAGAAAGTAAAGACTGAAAAGTAAATAAAAGAAAGTGCTAATGCGAAAATTAAATACTGAAAGCTGTAAATAAACAAATAAGATACAATCTTCTTAGTATTCTTAAGGAATTCATTAGAAGAAAGTATGAATTGAATTCTGAAATTCGGCCTCAAATTATAGGTAAAATTTGCCTCACGCTTTGGGACGCGTGAAACATTGCGCGTCGCGACACACCATTGATGATGGACACGTGGCGCATAACTTTCGGAGATGAGGACATGTGGCAGGGTCAGCGTCAGCAGCTCAATAATTGTGTTGTCGTCGAGATGCAGAAAGTTGTTGCGCGTCGCGACGCTGACTTCAGCATTGACACTTGATGATGATGATTGTCTGCAGAATGTGATGGTGACACGTGTCTAGCGCACGTTAGCAGATGTTGATACGTGGCAGGCGCATGTTAGCAATGGCGCATGATAGTAAAACTTCTCTGATTGGTCTACTTGTCCGGCACATGTTAGCAGTCTCCGACGCACGTTAGCAAATAGCGCATTTTAGCACGGCGTATTTTAGCAAACAACTTATTTTAGCAGGAAATTTACATTTTTACCCTTTTTTTTTTCGTGTTTCACTATTTTGGTCCCGAATCACCTCCAGAGAGTCCTGTTATTTTATTTATCTACAAAATAACACAAAACACATCAAAATATTCACAAAACTCAAGAAACTATACAAAATATTAAGTCAAATGAGTGGCAAATAGTGATATATTTACCACTCATCAATAATTCATTCATATTTTACCTAAAAATATTTATTCGATATCAAATAGGGACATAAATAATTAAGAAACATCGCGAAACTTTTACGAAAATGTTTTTCCGCAAAATGGCATAAAACACGTTTTTGACCGAACCGACCACCCAATGCACATGAGGGCTACCCAGGTCAGCCCCAACAGTACTAGGACAGTTCATGGGCTGCCCGAACAGTGAAAAATTCACTGTTTGGGCAGCCAACACCCGGTTGCCTCAAAAGTCACCTGGTAACGCTGTTTTTCGCCGTTTTCACTTATTTCAACTCTGAAATAATTTCCGGCAATTGTTCCAACACCCAAAACACATCCAATACATTTATATGACATAATTTTCATCACAATAAACCCAGTTTTTCCAGATATGATTTTGTAACAAAAATTATCAATTATTCATGCTTTAATCCAACTTTTTCAATATTAATCATATTAATACTAACACCAATCCAAGCCACCACCAATAAAGCACCCAATAATTTTTAGGCATTACAAGAGTGGTCATAACACTCTAGAATGGCAACATACCATCAAATGATCAAATTGAATAAATATTACAATAATATCATTCAATACTAATTCACACATGCACCAAGCCTTCAATTCCATCTTTCAAATCAAAAACACCCAAATTCTAAAGAAAATAAGAAATCCTAGAATGTCTCTAGATGATCAAGAACATGAAACATACTTCCAAAGCTTAGGGATATTGAATATTACCTTTAATCTCTTAATTTTCTTAAGCTAATTCTTATTTTTCTTCACTTTTCTTCCTTGGATCATCAAGCAAATTTGAGAGCTGTTTTGGAGGATAACATTCGGCCAAGCTAAGCCAAGTGAAGGAGAAAATAAAATTTTCTAACCTAAAAACCATGCTTGACCGACTTAGAGGGGCATTTTTGTCATTTTGGATTGATTAATCTAATTAATTAATAATAAGCTTTAATTTGACAAATCAAATTTGCACACTTAAAACTTAATAAAATCATGCCACTTGTAATCAATAATAATTAAACATTTTTCATAACAATAATGAAAAAGTATATTATTTAATTATTCAAATATTTAACATTTAAATATCTAAATAATTAATTAATATAATTATTATTATATATGTATTTTATTTACATTAAATAACAAATACATATATTAATGGCATGTGTCAAAGTCTCATTTGACAATTAATTAATATGTATCAAATCAAATTTTGTATCAAATATAAATACACATTAATTATTGATTGACCAAAAAATGCCCTTATGCATGTGTTTTCGTTTAACCGTTTAAACTATTCGAATTAACTCATTTAATCCAGTGAAGTATTATGAATAATTTGTATTATTCATAACGCGCTGCCCAAGTGCTCAACAAGTACACTTCATATTTTGGGACTCTCTAAGTTTAGGTTTATCCATCACGAAATCCAATTTCATGTTCATAATTCACCAACTCATGAATTATGACAACCACAGATAATCTCACTAAACTATGCAAGTCGGGTCATTGCATACGTATAATCCATCCATCACAAGTTATCCATATTATACCTAGGATATAAATAAGAACGTCAAATCCTTATGGTATAATATAGTCGACTTTCAAATTTACGATCTCTAAATAACACTCGGAACTTGCTTCCGAAGTTATACCACGGCCATGGATTTACTAGATCGCAAACATGTGTAGGATACCTATGCCCTGTACACAGGACTGACGGATTCTATCTTGATACGCACTGGATATCATGATCATCAGTCTACACCCAACGAACAAGTGGAAGTCTGATCTAAATAGATCGGTGACGTGACTGACATCAAAGTGTGGAGGATAACTCATATATCCATTGTGGTATCTCAAGTCAAATGACCACTATGTTCGCTCAACTCGAGAAGATTCCTATTGACATTGGTGTACCATCTATTAGGAAATCTTCAGTGAGTCGTTCAGTATTTATCAAACAAAAAACTATATGTCTATACGAGTCTCCCGAGACTCATGGTTCATTGGGATAAACCATCGGACCAAGTCACGATATACGACATGTACTGGTCTCAGCGGATTTTACTAACCGACCCTTGTTAGTAAATCTTGACCAGGAACTTTATTTAAGGATATACAACATATAGTGACGCTTCCCAATGTCAATTACAAACTACGTTGTAACTGTGCACTACATTATAAATCCTAGGGTATTTGTCTAATATACACGTATCACTAAATCAGATTTAGTTTCAATATAATCATAATTAGATATCTAATCGTAATTAGATCGAATATGTATATAAAAGACAAGAGGTGCTACCATTAAATAAGTAATATTATGGAAAAAAAACATTGATCGTATTCATGAATCAGATATAAATCCGATCTGGATTGGCACTCCGAGCACCAACCCTAACAGTATTTAGAGAAGCTTTGAAAGTTCTCTACAATATTTCAACAAGGAGGAGAAGATTGGATCTTGGAACCAAGCTTGTTATCTTTGGGAATTCTCTACAACAACAATGAGAAGGATATTGGATCTTGGAACCAAGCTTGCTAGCTTTGGAATTTCTCCACAACATTTCAAGAAGGAGAGGAAGATTGGATCTTGGAATCATAAGAAACACCATAAATCTGTATTTACCCTCCCATATATCGTCTTGAGGAAGCCTTATTACCTGACCCATTTCAGCCCAAATGCCTTACTGTCGCGCTACTAATAAAGTTATGTGTAGTCTCTATATCAACTAACCCCAAGATCACCATACCATTGATGTTGGTGTTTAAATGCATTACGTTTTTCCCTTCGTGTGCCCCTGCTACGAGATCCTTCTGTAAGACATTAAGAAGTTATGGTACCCCTATGGACGTATCTTCTTTTCCCTCTCCATCACGGCATTAAATGGACATTCCTACAACCAATTATGAGTGGCCTTGCACTGGAAGCACCATCCTATGACTTATTGAACTTCTTGTCATCTCATTTTTCCTCATCTTTTGCAGTCCATTCTAATCCTAATGAGAGTTTTCACTCGGTTCGTCCCATCTTTGGTATTGCTTCTCCCCATTGAACTTCAATTGATCCCCTCATGTTTTTACTGTGGTTAGGGTTGTATGGATGTCCTATGTTGCTGCCTATTGTTGTAAGCCCTCTAAGAAGTCATACAACAAGTCTTTGTTGATCATATTACTCACTCGCAACATCAAACATGAAAACTCCTTCACATATTCCATAATGGTATTGATTTGTCTCAAATTTCAGATCATACGTCGCGTATCTTACGACATATTTTCTTGAAGGAATTACCCTTTGAGTTCTATCTTTAGCTCATCCCACGAACTAACAGTGTACTCACCCATTTGGATCTCCGTATGTTTCCTATGCCACCAATAAATTGAATGATCAGAAAGATACATGGTTGCGGTGTTTACGTTATCAAACTCATCTCGTAAATCTATTGCCTCGATCTATCTCTCCAATTGCCAAATATAATTTTCAAGCTCCTTAATATCATGTTTTCCATTAAACTTTTTCGGCTTCGGAGCCTCCACCTTTGGCTTGGCACCACCTATGTGTGTGCCCAATGCAAATGACTCCACAGTCATTTAACACAATATGGCATCTTCGTTTGTGCTCTTACCTTATAATGTAACTCACTCACCTCCACGTGAAGTCCATTGATGCCCCCATCAAAATCTACTCAAAGGCTGCTCAAGACACTTATTAATCTAGCCTCGAGGTCTCCAAGTTCCCTTTTATTGTGCTACTTCCACTGTTTATATGGAACAAAGAGTATTGTTTTATTCTTCCCCAAGAACGTTCAAATGCACCCCAAAACTCTTCAACTCGTGCTCCACACAATCGAGTCGATCCATAGCATTCGCTAATTCATTAGCTACTCTCCCAACAGTAGTATCGAACTTGTGCATAACCTCATAAGAGGCCTTTTTGGTAGATCTCCTTTTCCAATAATGGGGTAGTAGGAGCGAAATGGGGTTTACCGTTATGCCTTTGACATCGATGACCACGACATTGTTAGGCTGGTGATAAGTGTGGTTTATACCCACTTATTCATGCATTCTTAGCTTATTATTTTGTTAGTTTCCGTATCATTTAATGCATTTTGTAGTTCTTTTATGTTTTATTTGTAGTAAGCATTGATACATGGATCTTGGGGCATTTATACGTGTTTTGGGACCATACGGAGGCATCGGAAGCACGTGGGAAGAGTAGAAACACGGAAGGCACAAATCCTGAGAAGCTATCACGCGTCGCGACGCGCCCTCGATGCATTTGCGGTACGATATAAATTATCACAACAAGATTTTGGAGCCATTGCCGGAGATTGTTAATTTAATTCACATTAATACTATTATTAAACAACCTTAATTTTAATATAAATCAATGAAAGAGTGTCGAACCCACAGGGATTGTGTTCAATTTAGATTTTATTTTTATTTTATTTCTATTTATTTTGTTTTAAGTTTTATTTTTGTTATATTTTTTATTTGATTGAAGAAATGTCGGCTGAAAACAGAGACAATAATCCACGATATGTGGCAATGAGAGATCACTTCAAGCCGGTCATAGATGATAATTGCTCTGGTATTGCACATCCGCCAATCAATGCTAACAACTTTGAGCTAAAACATTCATTGATCAATATGATGCAAAATAATCATTTTGGGGGTTCATCTGTAGAGGATCCCAACATGCACTCAAAGATGTTCCTGGAGATCGCATACACCATAAAGACGAATGGCGTGACTAAATAGGCTATCAAGCTACGCTTATTCTCATTCTCTTTACGGGATAAAGCGTGGGATTGGCTTCAATCAATACAAATGGGGAGTATCATGACATGGCAGGATATTAGGATAGCCGGTAATTTTTGATAATAAATAATATTCGATATTATAATTATCAACTAAAATTATTAATTGTTATTGGATAACATTGATTATTTACTTTGACCTAATTGGATTAATTGGATTAATTTAAAATTACACAAAGACTTTGTCGTAATTTCATAAATATCTCTACCATTTGAGGATATTTTGGTAATTATAAATATGTAATTATAGGTGTATTTGGCTTGATTTAATTGGATTAAATCAAAGTGATAGAAAATGAACTAATTCATTTGCTAATCTTTGTCTTAATTTAATTGGATTAAATCAAAGTGGTAGACATAGGTGATTAGTCACACATAATCATACATATTTGGATAAATTGGATTAAGCCCACCTAAAAGTTTATTAAAACTTTTATTAATTAAAAATTACATAAGTTTTGCTATAAATAGCAAGCTTGAGGAAGATTTTAGTTAAGATAAATGAACTTGAGAATGCTAAGTGTAAATAAGCTAAAACAAGCAAGAGTTAGAGAAAATTAGCCTAAGTTAGAGAAGTATTTAGAGAAGCTTTGGACGTTCTCTACAACATTTCATTTAAGAGAAATCAAGATTGGATATTTGAGCAAAGTTTGCTAGCATTGGAATAAAATTGGATCGTAGAGTCAAGCTTGTTAAACCTTGGAAGTGCTCCAACCATTTCAACAAGGAGGAGGAGATTGGATCTTTGTATCAACCTTACTAGGTAAGTTTGAACTTATCTTAAGTTATGTTCTTCATTAGTGAGTTTTAATTAGTGAGACATATAGTTATGTATATGTATTAAATGCATAATTACATAGCTTAAAGTTGAAATAAAGCTAATGATCAGGCATCAAGAAGCATTAAACTTAAGATTCAATAAACAAACTAAAGAATTACCCACTATATAATTAAATCAATTATTAAGCTTATTAATATTGTGTTTCATCACTTCCCTAGAATAAAAATAAAATGCTGGGGGTTAGGGGATCCACTTTTAGAAATCTCAAATTATTATAATATGGAAATTGTCAGTGTTACCCAATTAAGTTGAACCAGCCATAAATGTGGTGTTATTATTTATCCATAAACCAACATATAGACTGTAATCATCTGTCACCGAAAGACCGACCTATAAGCGGTGTAACTTTATGTTACATAAATAAAACCAGCCATTAAGGCGGAATCAACTTTTAATCCATGTTATTAAATTACAATTTCCATATTATAAATTAAGTGAGATTAATTTACCTTTACTATTTCTAATTTAGAAATCTCCCTTATTATATAATATAAATTTATGTGATAATTACCAACCGACCATATAGGCGGTATCCTGATTAAGTCAGATTTAATTAATTCCAACCGACCATACAGGCGGTATCCATGTTTAGTCAGGTTAAAATCAATTTATTATTAAGTCCAACCGACCAATAAGGTAGTATCCAATTAAGTCACGTTTTAAGATAATTTATATATTATAATTGAGGGAGATTAATCTAAATTATAATAATAAAAAGCTTCACCCTTACCCCAGCAGTAAATTAACTACTAAACATAAAAGAAATAAAAATTAAATAAATAAAATAAATTACTGAAAGTAAAAGTGCATAATTAAAAGTGCAGAAAAATAAATTACTGAAAGTAAAAGTGCATAAAATAAATTACTGAAAATAAAAGTCCATAATTAAAAGTGCTGAAAGTAAATAGATAAAGAAAAATGCTTAAATTAAATTACAAAAACTTAAATAAACAAGATACAATCCTTAGTCCCTTATTAGGAACTCTAGGAAGGTATGAAAATTCAAATGAAACTTGGCTGAATTTATAGGCACCAATAGGTAAGGCGCGTCGCGACGCGCCGTTGATTCGCGACGCATGGCACGCGGGTTGCGGAGATGATGACACGTGTCATGCTTTCATCGGCAGATGAATTATTAGTGTCGGTAGCATGGGATGACGACACGTGTCTGGCGCACGTTAGCATGATTCGTTGTGGTGTTGACACGTGGCAGGCGTATTAAACAAATGATGATGATTGTCGGCAGCATGTGATGGCAACACATGTCCGGTGCATTTTAGCAGAACCCGGCGCACGTTAGCGGTCGCGACGTAGAGGTCTTGCGCGTCGCGATGCCCAAAAGATAGTTTTACCCTTTTTGTCCATTTTTCCCTGTTTTGGCCCCAAAATACTTCCAGTAAGTCCTGAAATCTTATTTATCTACAAAACACATCAAAACATTCATAAAACTCAAGAAACTATACAAAATATTAGGTCAAATGAGTGGGAAATAGTGATACATTTACCACTCATCAATATCCAACAAGGTGAAGGATCTACAACGCAGGTTCTACGTAAGTCGAATAAAATATCAAAGCTTCATAAGAGATTATTTTAACATCTGATGTGAGCCTTGATGTTCTCTTCTTAAAAGAAACAGATCCAACTACATATAAACAGACGATATTGGATTTTTATTCGGGAAAATGACAGGAAGCCATGAAATCCGAGATGAATTCTATGCATGACAATCAAGTCTGGGACTTAGTTAAACTTCTTGAAGGAGTTAAACTTATTGGTTGTAAATGGGTTTATAAAAGGAAGGGAGGGCCCGATGGAAAGGTGAAAACCTTTAAGGCCTAAATGGTAGCTAAATGTTACACTTAATGTCCTAGGATTGACTATGATGAAACCTTTTCACCAGTAGTCATGCTAAAATCCATTAGGATTCTTTTAGTCTTTGCTGCATATTATGAGATATGGCATATGGATGTGAAAACCGCTCTCCTAAATGGATTCCTCTAGAAGGATATCTATATGGAACAACCAGGGGGTTTTCGTATCCAGTGAGACTTCAAACTTGGTTTGTAAGCTCCAGAAGTCTACTTATGGACTTAAACAGACATTTCGAAGCTGAAATCGTCGTTTTGATGAGATAATTAGATTATCTGGATTCATCAAGAACGAGGAAGAACCGTTTATTTATAAGAAAGTGAGTGTGAGCATGATTGTTTTTCTAGTTTTGTATGTAGATGACATCTTTATCATTGGAAATTATATAGGATTGATGCAAAGTATGAAAGTCTACCTTTGCAAGAACTTCTATATGAAAGACATGGGTGAAACTTCCTATATACTAGGTATAAGGCTCTAATGTGATAGAGTTATGAAGCTTATAAGGTTGTCACAATCCACGTACATAGATAAAATGTTAGAAATGTACGGTTTTATCAATTGCAAAGGAGCAAATGTACCTTTTCGATACGACATACATCTTACGAAGAAAATGGAACCTCACACTGAGGAATAAAGAATTAGAATATCTAACTTGCCATATGCTTCTTGTATTGGAAGCATTATGTATGTTATGATATGTACAAGACTTGACATCAGTTTCAGCATACTAGCCAATATCAATCTGATCCAGGTAATGATCATTGGACAATCGTGAAACATATCCTGAAATATCTTAAGGGTACTAAAGATAAGTTTCTCAAATATGGAGAAAATGAGCTACAGGTTAAGAGTTATACAGACTCCAACTTCCAAGGAAATCCAGATGATAGATACTCTACATCCGGATACATATTTACCCTTAATAGTGGTGCAGTTAGTTAGTGAGGTTCAAAGCAAGGTTGAACAGCTGATTCCACTACTGAGGAAGAATTTATAGCGGCTTCAGAAGCTACTAAAGAAGTTGTATAGATTTGAAATTTTATCACGAAACTTGGCATTGTGGCTAATATTGCAGATTCGATCCCATTGTATTGTGATAATTGTGGAGCCATTGTGCAGACTAAGGAGATGATAACACATTCCAAGTCTAAACATATGGATAGGAAATATCACGTGATTAGAAAGATTATTGAACGAAAATACATAGTGGTATTGAAGGTTCAAGGACAAGACAACATAGCAGACCCGCTTACTAAGGCTTTGCCTCCTAAGTTATTCGATAAACATATGGAGGAGATAGGACTACGATACCATCCGGATTGACACTAATAAAATGGGATTTTGTTAGAGTTGGTGTTTGGAGTGACAATCCGAATAATGTATTGTACATTATATTTTATTATTTATCAATAAAATAACTATATTTTCATTTCAAACCTTATTAATTGTAATATCATTATGCATATTAGATGGATATATATGCTGCAAATGACATTGACCTTAGAATAGTCATGTAGTAATACTAGATACTGAGTGGTCCGACATTGAGATAATATTACTATTTTAAACTATTTTTAAATTAAATATTCCTAGTCATTGATTTTGGAATACGGTCGAATTCCTATAACTAAGAAGACAAACACATGTCGTATATTGAAATTGGAGTTCCAATGGTTCAACCCGATGTACCATGAGCATGGGAAGCTCGTATAGACATGTGGGTATTTGTTGGAGCGAATACCGAATGACTCACATGTGATTCCTAATAGTTAGAAGTACATAACACCTTCAATAGGAATCTCCTCGAGTCGAGTAGCATAAATGATCCTTTAACACATTGATTTTGTGTGAAATCCTCCACACTTTGATGCATGTATGTCGGAAACCTTTCAAGGTCCGGCCTTTATATGTTCGTTAGGTATGGACCGATGCACTCTGATGAACACTAAAAAGTGCACATTTATTAAAAAGTGCACATTTACACTTGTAGTTTCATTAATCCCCTTAATTTAGCATATTTATAAAATTATAATTAAATTTATGTTTTATTTATGTTTTATCATGATTTTTAATTCTTATGTAGGTGAAATAATATTTTGGATGCATAACTAGAAAAATGGACATGATATTTGGATTTTAGAGGCCAAAAGAGCGTTCGAATAGTATACAAATTTAGAAATTCCAACCCTTGCGTAATTTTCGTATTTTAAATCAAAGTGGTAGATAAAGGTGATTAGTCACACATAATTATACATATTTGGACAAATTGGATTAAGCCCCACCTAAAAGTTGATTAAAACTTTTATTAATTAAAAATTACCTAAGTTTTGCTATAAATAGCAAGCTTGAGGAAGGTTTTAATCAAACTAAATGAACTTGAGAATGTTAAGTTTAAAAAAGCTAAAACAAATAAGAGTTAGAGAAAATTAGCCTAAGTTAGAAAATGTTTAAAGAAGCTTTGAAAGTTCTCTACAACATTTCATCTAGGAGAAATCAAGATTGGATCTTGGAGTAAAACTTGCTAGGATTGGAATCAAAATTGGATCTTGGAGTCAAGCTTGCTAAACCTTGGAAGTTCTCCAACCATTTCAACAAGGAGAATGAGATTGGATCTTTGTATCAATCTTACTAGGTAAGTTTGAAATTCTCTTAAGCTATGTTCTTCATTAGTGAGTTTTCATTAGTGAGACATATAGTGATGAATTATGTATTGGATGCATAATTACAGTGTTTAGAGTTGAAATAAGGCTAATGAATTGTGTTAGGATGTTTTGGAAGTATAAACACAATATGCTTGTCATTGGGTCAAATATATTCATGTTGGACATTGAACAATTAATAAGAGTTTGGAACTCTAGATTAAAACTTAAAACTATGGCTACCATTTTAGACTTACTTGACCATTTTTGAGTGGCATAGAATTATTCATGAGTCATTACATTATGAGATTCTAAATTGGTTTGTGTTTTGATTCAAACAAATGCATAATTTTTTTTAGAATACATGTATGTTAGTTGTATAACATGTGTTGATGGTGGTTATGATGCTAAAATTGGATTTTAGGTGTATTTGAAGTATTAGGAGAAAATTGGAAGTGTTTGGTATTGGTTTGAAGCTGAAATGCTCACTGCCTAAGGTATCGTCGTGACTCTACCCCTCCAGCATCAGACCTATGAGCATTGCGACTCCCATCCTCCTCGTCGCGACGCCGAGACTTTCAGCACTCGCAGTTGCTCTCGCACTTTTGGGCGTCTTGACGCCCAAGCTTTCGCGTCGCGTTGCGCAGAGCTGATGAACACTAAAACTTCATTTTCTCCGTTCCGGAATTTCCGGATTCTGTTTTGTCCAATGGACTCGAAACGAAATGTAGTTTTACATAAAATATTTTAAAATACACTCATGCTATATATCCACGGGTTAGACCCATTTTTGTTATGCGGGGCTCCGATCCGACCCTAGGGGTTCCACATCTGCCCCAACACATGTGCCATAACGGGGCAATAATAAACAAACTCTGTGTAGGTCGGGACTTACACCCAGGGATGCGTCATCACCGTCTAAATAGCGCCACTCATGGCCGTATAACAATTGTCGCAACATGACAACAGGGTCAATAAGATGGGCTACAAATAGGCTTCACATAAGCAAATGCCGCAAATGGTAATTTAATATCCAAGATGTACGCCACAACGAGACTCCACGTATACCAATTTTACATATATCCGATTTTAATTTTTATTACCAATCCAGGTCTGTAAGTTAATATGTAATTTTAAGACCTAAATCTCCTAAATCAGCAAAACAGTCCCAATAAGTCAACTTTCCAAGTTGCATATCACATATAAATGAACTGTTTTGAGCCCAAATGGGTTGATCTTATTTCGGAACCATAAACCTTAAGAAATGTGAGCCCAAAAGCCCTACACTGCTTCCTTAATTTCTACCCAAGAGTCGTACATCTCATATATTATGCATCACGCACCAAACCAAGCTGTGCACTCGTGTACCAGGTGTTGTCACGCATAGACCCGACCAAGGTTTCGGTTCCAAACCAGAATCGAATCGTAACTGAACCGATTGGAATCGAACGGTTCCGGTTCCAACCGGAACCGTATTTTACCGGTTCAATTAGGATTCTGACCTTAACCGAACAGGTTGAAACCGCCGGAACCGCGATTCCAACTGGAACCGTAAGGTTCCGGTTGGAACTGGGTTTGAACTGTAGCTTTCTAACCCTTTCCCCAACGGCTAGTAGTCGTTGGGCTCCCTGCCCCAACGTATATATTATATATATACTATAAAAAAAATTGGATTTCCCAAATTACCCCTAATAACAGTAATAAAACGGTTAATTTTAGGGGCATTTTAGGTATCACAAAAATGTTCTAAAAATGTATAAATATAGGTAATTTTTCATTATTTCAACATGTTGAAATTCAACTTATTTTCTTTTATGTCAAGCTTTGCAATACAAAGATGCATTATGTAGTTTTTTTTTCTAAACATGTTCAACATATCACACTTTTTCTTAATCAATGGGAAATTTGTGATAAAATTTTAAATATTTTAAAAGTTTTTAATGATGCTACAAATATTTTTAGCGGAGTTTATTATCCTAGAGCACATTTATTTATTCTTGAAAGTTTGAATATTGTTGGTACTCTCGATGAGCATGCTGAAAGTCCTGATCCTAATGATATTGTTTTGTTTGAAGTTATCAATGTTATGAAACGAAAATAGTTGCATTACTTTAGAGACATTCATTTACTTTATCTTATTGCTGTTGTTTTTTATCCTAGATTTAAATTAGAAGGGTTGAATAATGCTTTACAAGCTTACTATGGATATTTAGGAATATTAGATGAAATTGATATTACAAGAATAATAGCTAAAATAAAATTGATTTAATGGAGTTATTTAATGATTATATTAGAAGATATAACTTGCAATCAGTACGACAATCTAGTAATAGCGAAACCCGTAATGCAAACAAGACTTAGCGCATGTGATCGTTGGTTACTACAACGAAATAAAAAATATAAGGATAACACGACTAATAACTCGGAATTAGATAATTATTTATCTACAAATTTCGAGTTTTCAACTGAAAGTTTAGTTAGTAAAAATTTTCAAATTCTTGAATGGTGGAACTGACATCAAAATGTATATCTTGTATTATCAATTATTGCTAAAGAGGTATGGCGACACTTGTTTCCACCGTTGTGGTTGAGCAAGCCTTCAGCATGTGAGGCAATATATTAGAAGTTAGACGATATTCATTACATCCAAGCACTCTAGAAGCAATAACATGTGTGGATGATTGGACCCGAGCTGATCTGAGGCAACAAGAAGGTATTTTCGATGAATTTGAAGACTTGTTCGACAATGTATCTGCAAGTGCAAACAGAACTGGAGCTTAAGGATCAACATGCACTGATAATGATGATTGATAATTAAGGAATTGTAAAATTACAATGGGGAAATATCTTAAAATTGTAATGGAACTACGTGAGCTTTGATTCCTCTCACCTCTGGAGGATACGTAGACAACTTAAGTTTTTAAAAATTTAAGTTTAAGCTCTTTAATTTAATAATTTTATTTTTAATTTTTTTAGACAAGAATTTTAAATGTAATTTAATGTAAGTTTATTATATAAATTCAAATTCATAATTTTTAATTAATTTTTCAATCTAAAATTTTTTATTTAAAAAAAAAAAAGAACCGAATAGAACCGGAACCAGAACCGAACGGTGCGGTTTCGATTCCGGTTCCACTTAAGTGTGAAACCGGAACTTAACCGGTTCGGTTCCGGTTCTAACCGGTATATATCCGGGAGTGGGGCTTGACACATAGTCTTTTCAAATTTGATCACCTACTAGCAACTCTACTCGTTACATTTGTCATTTAAGCTTACTCTCATCAGCTTCTTTGATTCTCATAATCCTCATAAATATACCCCACCAATTCAACACAAAAGTTTGATGATAAATTCCCATTTATTTTTTATTGTCTTAGCTTTTTGTTTCCTATTCCTTTATTTCCTTTATTGACTGATTTGCTTCTCAAATTTCCATAATTTATCAATTTCATGTGATTCCAGAGATTTTTTTTAGATAATCATAATAATATGGCCCCTTTGATGGTATATCTTTTTAAAAAAGCTTCCTTAATTACTGACCGGCGTAAACACACACGTATAACGCAAGCGCACGTATCGTTCAAGTAGTATAAAAATATCGATCCCACGAGGACTTAATTCCTACTGTTGTTATTAATTGTTGAATCTATTTATTTACAAATATCTAATAAATGGATAAGAGAGATATTGTTTGTTTGATTGGTTGAATGGCTTTACTAAATGAATAAATAAATAAAAAGACAAAAGAAAATACTAAAGAAAATACAAAAGACACAAAGATCTAGGGTTGTGATTTCTTCCAATACCATTTTAAAGATGAAGTGATTATTATATAGATGGGTAAAACATTGATTTATTAACCTGGAACACGAAATTATGCGAAAGCATCTGTCGATGGTCAGACACAAATACCCAGTGTAACCCAATTGAACCATATTCCTATGTCAACCACATTATCTGGATTCATTAAGATTGAGTTCCAATTATGGCTACCCTCGCCCGACATGTATATTCCTATCCTGTAAGGAAATCTATTGAAAGGGTTATCTATCCTTAAGGAAGATCGTGGGCTATTGAATCTAAGGTCTTAAACTTAAAATCCCTATGTCTAGTTCATTTTAAGTTTACCTAATCAATTTAATTAATGACCAGTTAATTAAAGAGCATTAAGATTAAGACTCAATAAATAAATCTTTATATTACCCAAATTATAATCTAACCCTTATAAACCCGTGATAGTGAAATTCATCACAACCCCAGATAACTATTTAGTTACAACACATAACTAGGACTAATAACTGAAAAATAAAAGACATAAAGTAAAAATATTGAAAAGTAAAAGACATAAAGTAAAACTGAAAAGTAAAATAAAATAAAATGCTAAGGTAAAAGGAATTACTTTTACTACTACTAATTTAGATATCTCCCATAAAATAATATATAAACTTGTTATAATATTACTAACCGACCAATCTGGCGGTATCCTGATTAAGTTAAATTAAGTCCAACCAGCCATATAGGCGGTACCATAATTAAATTACCAACCGACCAATATAGCGGTATCCTTTTTAAGTCAGGTTTAAACCAGATTAAAATAAATTGCCAACCGACCAATATAGCGGTATCCTTTATTAATCAGTATTTTAATTAGTAAATATATTATTTTTAAGGGAGATTAATCTAAATAGTAACAGTAAAAGAATTACCTTTCACCCTAGCTGGGAAATTACTTTCTCATGAATAGTAAAAACTGTAAAAAGTAAAAAGTAAAAACTAAATTACTATTATTACAAATGGTAATTAAAATAAATTACAAACTAAAAAAAATAAAAAATAAAATTAAAATATTTTTAGAGAGAGAAACTCTCTCTTCCTCAAAGAGATGAGAGAGAGAAAGGCACACGGAATTCTGAAATTCGCGGATTATTTATAGAAAATTTGGTCTTCAGCGTCGCGACGCCGGGTCAGCGTCGCGACGCTGGAATAGTAAGACGTGGCACGCTGAAAAGACGACACGTGGCATGACGGCTGACTGTTCACGCGACACGTGGCAAGGCGGCTAAGACTCAATTATTGTGATGACGTCATTGATGACGTCATGCTGACGTGGCGCTGACGTGGCGATGACGTGGCTCTGGCGTGTGTTGCAGTTGTCGGCACAATAGGATTGCGACACGTGGCGACACGTGTCACGTTGTGATTGGCTGATGCTGACGTGGCATGGTGACTTCGTTGACCTTGTGACGTGGCTGATGACGAGGCGTGACACATGGCGAAGTTGACTCGTTGACCGCTGACATGGCTGATGACGAGGCGACACGTGTCAAGTCTGAGTGTCGGCAGCATATGATGTTGACACGTGTCACGGCGCACGTTAGCAGATTGGATGTGATGGTGACACGTGTCACAGCGCATTTTAGCAAAGTCAAACTTTCTCAATTTCTGACATGTTGACTCGGCGCACGTTAGCAGACTCGGCGCATGCTGGGCGTCGCGACGCGCAAGGCTTCAGCGTCGCGACGCCGAAATGACGATTTTGCCCTTTTTGTCCAATTTTGTCCATTTTGCCCCAAAATTGTCTCCAATGCTTTCCAAACTTTATTTATCTGCAAAATAACACAAAATACATCAAAACGTTCACAAAACTCAAGAAACTATACAAAATATTAGGTTAAATGAGTGAGAAATAGTGACAGAAATACCACTCATCAATTACACATTGCATTAGTAGGATATTTTTATTTTTTTTTAAAGAAGATGGTGATTTTGTAGATTAAAGTTTTTTTTTTTAAATACATATTTATGTAAATAAAATAAGGATAGTTTAGATAATTTTATCCTCTAAAAAGCTCAAAAGTTTCTACTCCAAATATAACTAAACAACCATTAAAAAAATGAAATAAGTCTTTTATCCCACCAAAAAAAAAGATACTAATATGAAAATATACTATCAAATTTAATTTATTTTTATTATATATATGTATAATTATTCTAAATGAATTATTTTATAGGTTTGTAAAGATAAATTCCTATAAAATCATTTTCGTTTGGTTGAATGAATATTAACCTTTAATTAAATGTCTCAAAATGAAATATCTTTTTTCTATTTTATAATAACCAAATCAAATAAAATGGGTCTAAAAAGGCAGTTACACTGTTCGACTAAAGCAAAGCGCGTGGCGACCACTTACAAAACACCAACACCAAGCAAGCGAGCATCCACCAATAGGAGTAAAACAGTTCTTGACCAAAATCAAACCATCAATATTTAAATTATATATATATATATATATATAGTTATTCTATAGTGCCGATATCGGATAAATATTTTGTGTAGAAATATAATAGAGTATTAATATTTTAACGAGTAAAAAAAATTATAAAAATTCATGTGTGGATTCAAATTGCAGAAGGATTATATATATATTACCAAACAAAATTAAAATAAAATAAAATAAAATTCCGAAAGCTTTCTCAGAAAACGACAATATTCAATCAGTTGTTTCATTCACTAAGAAATATATTTAAAAGAAGATCAATTTTTATTAGATTCATTGATTTTATAAAGGCAAGAGAGGGAGTTGTAAGTTAAGAGAGTGAAAAAGAAAAGGTGGAATCTTTTTGAAGAAGAAGCAGTGCGCTGAATTTGATGCGTTTTGTTTTTGAGTTATTGGATTTGATTCGCGCGAATTTAAAGACAAAAATGAAGAAAAGCTTGTGCTTCTTTCTTCGAATTCATCTCTTGTTCTCCGTCTTCTTCACTCTAATTAGTAACTTTCTGCCACTCTTTACTTTTTTTTTTTGTTTTTTTAAATTTTCAATTGATGTCGTTTCGTTTTAGTTATTTATGTTTTGTGACTTTGATTGATCGCTGAATTTGTTGAATTGGGTGGCTTTGGATTAGTTGGTATTTATGAAATTTTTGTTTTGATACTTGTTGATATTTAAATTTAATTGATTTAATTCATCTATACAGGTTAGTGTGTTTGGTCTTGGAAAAAAAAATTATAATATTCTTTTAACCAATTGTATGCAGCAATGATAATTTTACTCTCATAAACTATTTGTTTGATCTTTTTGTTGTTGTGTTTGAAAATTTATTTGATTTCTATTGTTTGATTGTAGCAATTTGATCTGATTAGTTTATTTTTGTTTCTTTTTCGAGGAATTGGTGCAGAGTGATATTTATTTTTTTCTGTATTTTTCTTGTTTTGGACCTTTTTTGGTGTTGTTTCAATGTGGGAATTGGCTGTTCAGTTCATGCCACTGTTGCTTCAAATTTGATCTCTCATGTATTTCATAAGTAATACTTGTTTATTTCTTCTCTGTGGATTCTGAAACAGTAAAATCAACGCAAATTTACTTCTGACTTGGTCATTAAGGTTTCCTTTTTTTGTCGGTATACAGTGCTTTCATTGGACTTGAGGGATTGTTGTGAACATTTTAGTAGAAGATGAGCATATATTTTTCTAATAAATTAATGAATATGGAGAATACTGATGGCATCGGTTTTAAATTCGATAATTTGTTGTGAAAGTTGTAGTCGATCCCTGGATCCAAATGACAGACTGATTAATGCAGACGGTTTCTGTTATTTTCTCCAGATCCTAAGACAGTGGAAGCATTCACTGGAACTTATGGAATAAATTATGGAAGAATTGCAGATAACATTCCTTCACCTGATAAAGTTGCTACCCTTCTCCAGGCAGCGAAAATAAAGAATGTTCGCATTTATGATGCTGATCACAGTGTTCTCAAAGCATTCAGTGGGACTGGGCTTGAACTTGTGGTTGGACTACCAAATGGATATCTTAAAGAAATGAGTGCTAATGAGAGTCATGCCATGGATTGGGTTAAAGAAAATGTGCAGGCTTTCCTACCCAAGACAAAGATTTGTGGAATTGCTGTGGGGAATGAAGTTTTGGGAGGGGGTGATCATGAACTCTGGGGAGCTCTTCTGGGTGCAGCCAAAAATATTTATAATTCCATAAATAAGCTTCATCTAGCTGACTTAGTTCAAATCACCACCGCACACTCACAGGCTGTTTTTGCTAATTCCTACCCTCCATCATCATGTATATTTAAAGAAGAAGTTGTTCAGTTTATGAAGCCACTCTTGGAATTTTTCTCACAGATTGGCTCTCCATTTTGTTTGAATGCTTATCCATTTCTGGCCTACATGAGTGATCCTGAAAATATAGATATTAATTATGCTCTTTTCCAGTCAACCCAAGGGATAGATGATTCGAAAACTAAGCTGCATTATGATAATATGCTTGATGCTCAGATTGATGCTGCCTATGCTGCTTTGGAAGATGCTGGATTTAAAAAAATGGAAGTCATAATTACAGAGACAGGGTGGGCTTCCCGTGGCGATGGCAATGAAGCTGCTGCAACGGTTGACAATGCAAGGACATACAATTATAATCTGCGGAAAAGGCTTGCCAAGAAGAAAGGAACTCCTCTGCGGCCGAAAATTGCAGCGAAGGCTTATATTTTTGCAATTTTTAATGAGTACCAGAAACCTGGACCTACTTCTGAGAGGAATTTTGGACTGTTTAAGCCTGATGGGAGCATTGCATATGACATTGGATATCATGGACTGAAATCTTCATCTGCAGATTCATCACATCTATCTTTGAGGGTATGAGTTTCTTTACCAAATATGATATATGTTATTTTGAATGTGATTTGAATTTTGGGCTCTGTGTTTTCTAAGTGGGTGATCTTTAGACTAAACAGAAAAATGGCAAAATAGATACTAGAAAGCTTTAAAAAAGTATTATCATAATATTCCTGAGTTTTACTCTCTACCAACATTGCATTTATCCTCACTGGACCTATATTTTATAAGAGGGAGGGATGTCCAGTTGAAGATATTTTGTTTGATTAGGATGGATGGGTATAAATGAAACATACAATGACAAGTTTTGTTTTGCATTTCAGACAAGCATTAATAATCACGAGAATAAGTCATGGATCTTTTCTGAATTCCACTAATATAGAGACTGATCATAGTCGAACAATAAAAATATATTCTTAAGTCTATGGAGTGGGGAACTCATGATGATAGGAAGTTCACTGATTGTGCTCTTAGTAAACATATTTGACTTGACAAATGGGAAAATTTTGAAAGAGATGATAAGATATGCTTCACTGCAAATTGTTTTAGTAGTTTAATGATCTTTACCCAATCTATTGCTAACAAATTCTGGAATGGATTATTCTACTGTATTATCCATCAACTAAGAGCTGAGACCTAGTATAGTTTTTCGACCGAGAATACTAGCTCCACAACAGAACCTCCTTATAGTTTTCAGATTGATATGCTTGTGCCTTCTCTGCGGACACACAATGGCTCTCCATAGCCTTAAAGGTTCAAATGAGTTCGCCCTTTTGCAATCAATCTGATTGTATAGCTCAGTTATACTGCCAGAGATCGGAACAAGATCAAAACAAGGTACTGGAGTAGAGGATTGCCTTAGTGCAATGAGACGGTATCCACTCACCGAGGACAATCATACTTAATCCGATATACCTTAGAGTATATAACATTTTCTGATGTGCCAGATTCCACGAAGGACTAGCACAGAGCATACTCATGCTTTATACAAAATAGATGAAAGGTTTATGAAACAGTAGAATATTAGCCTTCAAGAGACATTTTTATTAAGGTTTTGAAGAAGTGAATTCGTTCCCTTTTTCTCGAGAATACAAACTGACTCCTTATATAGGAAGAGAGGCTTACAAGATCATCATACAACTGTCACACATTAGAAAGTTATCGAACACACTAGACACATACAACTGGAATGATAAGATTCCAACTTTAGCAAAAGCAAAAGCTAAAAACTAAAACTAAAGATTCAACTTTAGCTAAAGTGGACACTTGTTTTGCTTTATGAAAAGCAAAAGCACAAACGAAAAACAACTCACAAACTTTAATTATTACAGACACACCGAATAACTTTATTAAAGCCAGGGACACTTCTTTTGATAAAGCAAAAAGCAGCTTAAAGGCCAGGGCATCATGTGAGTGATCTGGTCCTGAATGGGCTATACTGACTGTCTTCCCACGTTTATTTGGCATTAGGAGACATGGGTATATTGCTACAGAGGATTTTGGATTCAAGGCTTCCTTGATATTTGAGTTTGTTGTATCATTGAATGATGCAACGCTGTGTTTCTCCAATGGTGGTGAAGAGACGCCATGATTTATCAACATTGTTTGTCTCAATATGCGGTGTTAGAATCTGCTGAAATGGCCCGAATGTCACTTGTTTCTTTGAACGTAATGTTGCTAGGCCAAGGAATTTCATCTGCAGGTTTATTTCGGACCTTAGGTCGTGCCAGCCAATGAAATGGGTATCAAGTATAGTAGAATAGAGGTGAGTAGAAAGGAGAAACCAATACAGTCATGACTACGTCCTCAACAACCAACTTAGACGCATCTAGTGTAGCCTTAGATACTATTAGACTTTCTACTTCTCTACCCTTCAGAGATTTTGTTCAAAAATTCTTTCTTCCAAAATCGAGAATCTTGTGGAATACTCCCAAGTTCCAGAAGATGCTCAAATTACTGAGTCTTCCATGTCTTTACTAAGCATATATAACATCTACAGTCTCAGAGGATCTATTACTCACAGTATTAGGAGTCTTGTGTCCACAAGAAGACCGTCTATTAAGGAATATGTCCAGTCTCTCAGATTGGACCAGTGTGCGTTGCAGGAAAAATCATCTGAACAGTATGTTACTCTTGAAATTCTTCCAGAATTAGTTTTTGGTTGGAAAAGAGAATGATATACTCATCTACATTTTGGAGCAATACAACTTGCTCTTACTTTACATGGAAGGAAAGGCTTTCCTGTAACAACCAGACTTGTTATGCTAGATACAAGATATGTGGAGTATCAACATGCAGTGATTAGCATTGTCCTGACTACCTTTCATGCTGGAAGTGTGATCTTAACCTTTTACCCAAACTCAAGGTTGTTAAAGGCGAGCGGTGTACCGAGGCGATTAGAGCTAGAATAGCGAGGCACAAGGCGAGGGGCGACAGGCGAGAGGCGCACGCCTCACAGACACGAGGCACACGTTTATTAATAATAATTTTAAATTTGTAATATATGCATCATTAACTTGTAAATATAAAAAAATAATAAACAAATAGTAATATTTTGACGTATAGTTTACTTTTATATTACTTCTACTTGTCCAATTAATAATACTTGACAAAATATGCATAGTTCAAAACTTCAAATTCAAGAAAATAATAAAAACAAACGTAATTAAAAAATATTTAGTCAAAAGAAACATCATCATCATATTCTTAACAAAATATGCACCATAAAGAGTAAGTTGGCTCAAGAGTAACATTAAACATCATAAATGTTAGAATCCGTAAGATATTTGTTAGAATCCATAAAATATTGTTAGAATCCATAAGATATTGTTAGAATCATAATCATAATCATGCAAATATATGATTATAATTCTATATATCTCTAAGATATTGTTACATAATCATTAATATATGATAATGTAATCTTAATGATTATTAATATATTTAGTTTCTATATTTAACTTAATGTAATGTCTATATAAAGACATATCTCTTGTAATTCTAAGTGATTCAGAAATTTAAAATCATATTATTTCTTTACATGGTATCAGCGCCAATCTTTCTCTGGGTTCTGGTTTCTCATTTTCAGAGTCATTGTTTAAGCCGGCGCGTGGGAAACATGCGCCACTATAAGCGTGTGAGCCTCACGCGTCGTATCTTCTTTGACAGTCTTGACAATACCAATGGCGACGAAATACTCAAATCCTATCAGCTATTTGTCCTTTATTCGCATCAAGTTCTACATCTGATCTTTTTTCGAGGTTTTGTCATGGGGTGATTTGGCAAGTTTTTTTTAGATGTTTTGAGCTGTTCTAGAATAGTTTAAATTTTTCCCACTGTGCATTTTCCAACGATGTGAAACCATACAAACCTTTGCATCTGTTATCGTTGTGCATTCTCCAACGACTTTAAAACATCCACGTCACCATATATGTTCATGTTGTGCATTCTCCAGCAGTGTTTAAACACCCTAATCTCTCTGTGGTTCTTGTGCTGGTTTCATACTTGATGCATATGATACGTATGCTTCAGCTTGAGGGGGAGTGTTAAAATCCGTAAGATATTGTTAGAATCCCTAAGATATTGTTAGAATCATAATCATAATCATCCAAAAATATGATTATTATCTTACATATCTCTAAGATATTATTACATAATCATTGAGATATGATTATGTAATATTAATGATGATTAGTATATTTAGTTTCTATATTAATTAATGCAATGCCTATATGAAGACATATCTTTTGTAGTTCTAAGCGATTTAGAAATATAAAATCGTATTATTTCTTTACAATAAAGAATAGCAGATTAAAAATAACAAAACAGAGAAAAAGTGACGAAACCAGGGGAAAAAAGGAGAAGTGATGAATTTCGTGACGAAGATGATGAAAGAAAACAAAGGAAAAATACAGGGGATTCTTGCATGATAAAGATGATGAAAGAAAATAGAGGAAGATGATGAAAGAAAAGTGACGAAAGAGATGAAAGAAAACAGAGGGAAAAATCAGAAATATACCTTGCAATCGGTGGTGGTGGAAACAATCTTTGATGGTTGAGACTGTTGGCGGCGGTGTTGGAAACTCAAACGGCAGCTTGAGTCCAAGTCGTTGATGATTTAGGGTTTTGGCATAGTTGGTTTCAGTAGAAGTTCCTTTAGGGTTTTCAACTTTCCTTAAATATCAAATTTTAAGCCCATGATGCGCTCGCCTAACTCGCATCATGCCTCATTGCGTCTCCTCCGCCTCACTGCGCCTCTAAGACGTCGCATCGCTTCGGCCTGTTAGAAGCGCTTTGTCTCACCTCTAATAACGCTGCCCAAACTTCAACATCTCTCAAAGATCCTAACCTTCCTATAGCCATAAAAGTCCAGCTCTAAATCACAAGAGCCGATTTGGCTCCATCCTCCATGATAGCCACCTCGCACCACCAAATAATCTATCGCCTTCAAAACCATGCGTTGGATTTGCAGACCCACAACTCTTCTGATGCCTTGATGATCATAGGAGGCACAAAAAACATACCCACTATCATCTAGATCCCTAGACATATCCCAAAGGATGAGCTCTTGCAGCTTATGCCTTTTAATGGCTAACCAACAATGAAAGATTTCATCAAAATAGCCAACCCATTTAAACAGCTGATTCCAGCTTTTACCAACAAAATGATGGTACTGTTAAAACCATCTTTTCAAACCCAGTTGTTCTAGCCATCCTGAGCCAACCCTTCATTGCTCTATGATCACTCCAGTTATTATTCCAGTCTATTATCCAGCAGGAGTTGAGATTCTTGTTCACTCCTTTATGCCTGATGGATCGTCAATTTATACAGTCAAAATCAATGGTCACTTTATATTGGATGTTTGGAAAGCCTATATGTGTGTACCATGTTACTCTTGTGAAGAGGAACCTGATGATGATGATGACCTTCCCAGAAGGAGGAGGAGATTAAAAATCATTCGCCATGTAAACCGCAAAAGCCTAATAACCAGGATGATCCAAATTCTCCTAGCCCGTGGATTGGAATCCATTCTTGGTTTCTTGAAAAAGAAAA